>KK351094.1:57608-115102 GCA_000671755.1 Glossina brevipalpis
CTTGTAAACTACGGCAGATACAACGATATCTTGAGTTATATTATATTTATTTATAATTTTACATTATTATAAATATTTATTTTATTACTATTAGTATTTATAATGTATTGTACTATTATATTATTAAGTATAAAAATTAATTTTTTGCATTTTTATTAAGCATAAAAGATTCGATAACAACCTAATCCAATTATATCTTACATGTGTTGGTAATGTCAACTCTTCAGGAGTTCGTTTCTTCGGAATTCATTTCTTTGCATACTACTAAGGAGGTTCAAGATTCTCACAGCTTTCACAGTTCTACAAGCAATATTAGGGTTGGAAGCATGCTAAGTCGATATAAGTTGAAAAACGAAAATCCATCAAGAAAAGTTTAATAACAATCCAGGAAGCATCGATAATGGGAATGTTAAAAAGGTTTTTTGCTGAATAATGGAGATAAACCAAAAACATTATAGTCTAAAGAATAGGTGCCACAGATTTCAAGGCCGCTACTCAAGAAGCCGCTTTGCCTAAAATGGCTGCGTGTAATTTCCATAGAGATAGTTACACGTTTCAGCCCTTTGTGGTAGAAAATTCATAAAGTTCATGCAGATCTATTTAGTATACGGAAGTACTTAAGATAAACAAAAATTTCCATCGATTCAGTACCATATTTCATGAATCAATTAAAGTTTGTCCATCCGTTTGTTCATCTAATGTCTGCCCAAGTATTGTTATGTTCGACCCACTGGTAGCAATTTTTAATTCTTACACGATATATATAATACGAAGCAACATGCTTAAAAAATGTATTGGATTTGTTATGAAATTATTTTCAGAAGAAGAAAATCAATAAGAGGATGTTACATTTCAATATATCAAGAGAATCCTATCAAGAAGAAGCATTTTAAACTTTTCGAAGGTAAGTGTAACAAGGAAGAAAATTATTTTCATCTGTGCCGAATCTTTTATATCCAACACGTTTGTCTTAAAAAAAGGGAGAAGAAAAAAAAAATTTTTAATAGATGGGCGTGGCAGATTTTTTCTATTTTTATGTAATCCTGTGGAAGTTTGAATGAATGAAACATCCAGAAAATAGGCGTGTTTCCTGGCTTATTTGATATTGTAGCTTTTTTTATATTGCAGACGTTACTTTTGATCGATTTGGTACATCTTCAATAGCGACGTATATGAGAGAAAATCCAATGTTTCTTCCAATTCTACCTAACTTCTGCTTTCTATCTTCATTTTTGTGGCCAGGGGAATGACATTACGCCTTTGGATAAACGGACAAATGGACGATGGTGGATACAAAAAAGCAATTTTTAGTCCACGCGTCTGATAGTAGGACGAAGTATAAATAAAAAGATTAGAGAATAATTGGAGAATCGAATAGCTTAGCCATGTATGGATTATAAATATTTTTTTTTTTTACTATCAAAGTCGCCGTACAAATTTACTATTTTTGATGGGCAACCTAAAAAATTCTGTGCAATGTGCACAGTATTATGATAAATCTTACGGATGATGCTATTAAATCAAAAAAAAACTTTTAACATATTTTTAAAGCAAAGGCAATGTTTTCAGTTGTTCTTCGGGTACGTTTTTCTTCTTGTTTTTTTTTTCTTTGATTGTTTTAAGTTGTTCTATTTCATTTACTGGAAAATGGATATGAGGGTATATTCCGTTTGGCATTTTATTTGCAAAGCCCAAAAAGAAACTTCAGAGTCCCCGATTCTCGATCAATACCATATTCGGAATCGATTTCAGCCTGCCCGTCTGTCCGTCTGTCCGACGACCTTCTATTTAATCGCCGCAGAAGTGAATGTACCGGCTACAAATTTGGCAAAAACATTTGAAGCTCTTTCGCATGTGTTGCTACTGAAAATGGGTCTAATCGATCACAGGCCACGCCTATAGTATAGGCGTAAAGTATAAAATAAGCTGAAAACACATCCGTTTTCTGGCTATTTGGCTTAGGGCCTACAAACTGCAAAATAAAAACTTCTACGTTGTTGAGCGCAGATTGGTATTAAAAATGGGTCAAATCGGTCAAAGGACACGCCCACAGAGCACAGTAAACTGAGAACACCTTTGCTTTTCAGAAAAAAAAATTTGGGTTTGTTGCTTACTACTCAAAAACCGTAGCATACAGAAGAGAGAGATGCTAGAGAGATTTATAAAAAAGTTATCCTCTAGTATGAATACAAAAAAGGAAAAGATCGACCACGCCCACTCGATGTAATAGATATTGAAATTAAATTTTTTTATAAAAACCCTCGTGTAACATTAAGAAAGGTGCTTCAGAAACCCCACAAAGTGTACATATTCTTGATAAGTATCAAATTCGGAATCCACTTCGACGCATCCGTCCGTCCTTTCCTTCGTCCATATTTCTGCTTATCTTTATAATCTTTACGATATTAATTTTCCTGATCGCAAAAATTAAAATATTTGTATAAAATTTAGCAAAAACATTTAAAGGTCTATCAGATATGTTGGTAGTTGAAAATGGGCTAAATCGATTACAGGCCATGCCTACAGCGTAAAATAAACTGAAAATGCCTCTGAATGTTTTTCTCACTAGTCATAGATTACGCAATAAAAATTTTCCACGGCATTCCATAAAAACAGAAAAATCTGTCAGACCCACCTTTTTTTAGGACACGTATGGGAGGTATAAAAGATTCCTAATTTGTTTTTTTCTTAAAAAAAAGAACATATATTTTCCTTTTAATAAATTTTATTAATTTTTCATTAGAAAAATAGTAATTTAATTTATTTTACTTTTTACTTATAGAGCAGTGTACGATATAGCGCATAAAACAACAAAAATTGCCATTAAACAAAACAAAAAATTTGCTAAAATTAAGCTAAATTTTTTTTATTAAAAAAAACGAAAAAACAATAAATTAAGTTAAATCTTTTTTGATAATTAAAAAAAAAATAAATATAATAAAGAAGTTCTTTTGTTATTTATCAATTCTATACAATTAAGCATAGTTTTTTTGTTTTTTTTTTGTTTTTTTTGTTTTTTTTTTTGTAATAAAAACAATTGTTTGGCTGTGATTGCAGTAAAAACACGAAAAAGCAAGAAGTAAAAAAAATTGAATTCGCTCTTAAAGCGAATTTTCTTGATCCACCAGATGGCATGCAACGCAATTGTTACCCACTGCACGTAATAGGTAATCGAAAAGTGGTTGACTCTATTAACAGAGATAGCATTAACTACATTTTTACCTTATGAGGCTCAATATATTTTTGGTTACAAAATGAGTACAAAAGCGTTACATATGCTTATATAAACGTTGGCATAGACACAACATATAAATGTTGAAAAAAAAAAGCAAATACTAAACGGTTTAGGCCTAATCTGATTATACTCAGCAGAAGATGGACTACGATCTTTGAGAACAGAAAAGAGAAGATCCGATTACTTTTATTTACTATTGAGTTAGATATAAAAAAAATTTTAAATTTAGTTTATCGGAGCAAACTTTCAGCATATTTCACCAAATTTTTTTCTTCTTATTCCCATTTTACTTCTGGCAATTCTAGTAGATATTTCTTTTCGATCCTCACTAATATTTCATTTAGTTTGATTTACTTCTATTGGATAGTAATTTTTCTTTTAAATTAAGAGAGACCGTTGAGTAGTAGTTTCCATTTTCGTTAAACTGTTATTAAGTCCTTTAAGTTGGTTCATATGATGGACAGGCTTGAAATGTACACCTGGATAATAATTGAATGTAAAGGAAATCTGAATATGGTATCATTTGGTGTAGTACTCTTGTTCATAATAACATCAAGTGGACGGACGTGGATAATGAAAGTAATAATCTGTGTATATATATAACTCTGCCAAGACAACAACAAAACATATTAAAACTTCTAGGATTTTGGAGAATAGAACGCTATAAACAGCAAATAAAAAATGTAAACGAATTCAGAGTACAGTTATGAGCATTGTCCACGTGACACATAATCTCAAAATTATCCTATCAACTATTTCGATGTTTATACTCATTTTTGAATATTAGAATTTTTGTTTGCGGAAGCATGTTTCAACGTAAAATGATCTATTTTAAGCACTCTCCACGTGACACGTAACCTCAATCAACTATATCGAGTCTTGAACGTATTTGCGAGTACTACAGTTTTTGCTGCGCACACCATTGGTCGATAAAGACGAGTTTAAAACCAAATTTTACATAATCTTCAGAAGGCTTTTGTCTCTTTATTATAGATATTAAACTATTGACCGCTAATATTAGATAATCTAGAAATTGTTAAGTTTTCTACACTTTGAAATATGGAAATTCGTTTCTTTGTTGTGCTTTCAAAACGGCACTGGAATTATAATAATATTAGGGTCTGACCAACGTTATCTCATCTATTAAAATCGAAATAGGGGGGAAGAAGACTTAAAGTTTTATTCAATTTTAGCGGCCATGAAGGCTCGAGCAACAGAAGAGCGGACGGACGGACATAACAAAGTTCTTTTGAAATGTTACATAAACCACTTTGTAAGATATCCAACGTGTTAGAAAAATCTTTTCACCATAGTGGATGTAATAAAATTAATTAAATTATATATCCTAGTACATATAAAATATAAACAGCAATAGTTTTTAGCATAAAAAAATAATAATATACAAGATTATAAATTACATACTTAAATACAATTGAAAGTAGATTTACATATATATGTGTACATATATACATACATATATTCATATTATATATATATATATACATATATTCATATATATATATACATACAAACACATTACATAGTTATGTACATAAGAATCTTCTAAATAATGAAAATAAAATGAGAGAAAATATTTTTTGTCTGAATAAAAGATTTTCTTCTTTTTTTTTGGCGATGCATTAATTTTTCTTTTTCTTTTACACTTAATCAAGTAAAAAAAAAAATTTTAATTGAAAACCATTTGAGAAAAAAACGTGAAGAATTTTTTTGTTTTCTTTTTTTTGTTTTTCTTTTTTTGTTTTTCTTACTAAATAAAAGAATACATTTTTGTTATTGTAAAGTAATTGAATGACGTTATAGAAAAATTTTATATAGTTTTTCCTCCCAAATTAAAAACATTTATTTTTTTCTATTGCTTATTTTTGTAAAATCCTTTTTTATTTATATAAATAAAAGTTTTTTTTCCGTTTTTCAAATTTTGTTTTAAAAAAAAAACAAGTTTCTTTGGCTTATCTTACACTGATGATAATATTGTATGTGTGTGTGTGTGTGTGTGTGTTATACATATAAATATTTGTTCTTAAAACTTATTATTATATATTTTTCTTTGTTTTTCCATTTAAGTACAGATTTAAAAAACTTTTCTTTTTTTTTTTTTGTTTTTGTTTTTTTTTTTAACAGAGAGCATAGAAATGAAAGGCAAAATACGTTATAAAATATTACAGCTTTTACTTGAGGTTTGCTTTTGTATGCTTATAGGAATTGTAAAAATGAAAATAGAAAGAAACAGAAGAATATATTAAAAGAAAACTATATAAAAATTTACATTATGCCGTAAAGAGAAATGCAAGAAGAAAGCAAAGAGCACAAAAGTGAAACAAAAGAAAGAGAGAGAAAGAGAGAGAGAGAGAGAGAGAGAGAGCGCGAGAGACAGAAAGAGCGAGATAGAGCGAGACAGAAGAAAATAATTAAAAGCTCAGAGAACAAGAGACTTTTCACGAATGAAGTTCCGACACTGTATTCCAGAGATCACTAAGTCGGGATATTTAAAAAAGAAGGAAAAAGCGGTGTATTCAAGCAATACACATCGGATCAGAGGAAACGGTTTTTGGTTCCGTTTTTTATACACGTAGTTATACATCATAAAAGTTGTTGTTGTTATTAACACTTAATTTTCAAAAAAATCTATTGCAGAACAGTTGCGGTACCTAGTACTAAAGACCCTGAAAGCAGGGAGAGTTAATCTTTTTTTTGTATTATTCGTTCCCCTCTTTTGAAATGTTTAATCAAATTATTTTTTAGGTTTTCAAGTATTAAAATCTTAAAATAAATTAATGTAGGATAGGTCACGTTTCCTTACGGTTTAGAATTATGTAAATACTGCATTGAAATATTCGGCGACTTTTCATGCCTCTCTAGTGTTTTGTATCCTAATAACTGAGCAAAATGTCAAGATTTTGTTAAAAATTTTGATTTTCAAATTCGGCCAGATATAACCTTTTCGTTCTTAACAAGATATAAAGAAATATTGCGACTTTTCCGGGGAGTATGTTAGCAGTCATACTCCAAATATTTTCGTAGGATTTAGGCTTCGGAAGCCACTTTAGGATTTTTAGTCATTACAGATCAACTCATGATTTCTCGGTATTAACTTTTTATGTCTGCAAGATTTGATTATTAAACGCACTCGATAAAATGAGTAGAATTTTGACATATTTTCTATAATTCCTTAACGGTTGAAGGTTATTTTGAGATGAATTTCAACATATTAATTTTAAGTAAAATTTTCGTTCCTTCGAATTAAATTTAAAGTATATTTTATTGTCCCCTTTTTTCTTTTGTGAAATTGGGTTACATTGAAGAGGGAAGACTACTTTCTGATATTCTCAGTCCGCGATAGTTCGCAAAAGCAAACTTTACTTACTACTACTCCTACTGATACAAAGGCTTGTATAGAGTGCTATAGTAAAGACGCAAGACTTAAGAACTTAGAAGTTGTTAGATACTCATTCCAGTGCAATAAGACTCTCGAGCAAAGTAAGTTTTGTTATTTCCCAAATCACTAATTCGAATTATTATTCGCATGACAAGTCTAAAGGAATTAAAGTGAAATAATATTATTATGTGTATCAAAGGATACCTCAGAAGATTAGCAAGTTGGCGATTAGTTCTGTAAAATAGAGGAAAGTCTTCAAATTTCTGGTAACATTTCTGGATACTTTTGGTCATGTTTTTTATAATGTTTACATTGGAACTAAATTTAATCCGTTTATACTTTTCTGTTTAATTTTTAATTCTAGAACAACACACGGACAACTTGAATCGCATAAATTTTACAACATTTCCGAATTTGAATTATTCCTTAGGTAGGCCTACCACTTAAAAGGATCACTAAGATGACGATTCTTAGAAAGATAATTCTTGAATTATCTCTCAAGCGATCCATCACTTAAAAGGCTTACTAAAATGACGATTCTTAGTTCAGAGAGTTCCGTAGAGTACTTGATCTTCACCTGCATAATGAATGTAATCATAAATGTCTACTAATACATTAATCCGTCTAATTCAATTTTTTTTTCTCATCGATGAAGTCTTATAGAATGAAAATAAAGACTTACTTTCCTTTCTTCCTTTAAACCTCACTCTCACTCTCTCTCTCTCTCTCTCTCTCTCTTCCTCGTTAGATATAAAATAATAAAGAGTGCTCAACATAATTTTAATAATAACGCAACTATTTTGTGGAGGAATGCCTGTGAATAACATTTATGTAATGATAAGTAGCGTAAAAAATTCTTAATCTAATAACAAATTTAACTAAAAAAAATTTTTTCTTTTCTACTTCTCTAGAGAGAAGTAAACTAACCGCCCATGAAACTATAAATATAGAAGATAGTAAAAAAGAAAAAAAAAGAATAATTTCAGCACTCAGTCTGTGTGTCTGCTTTGGTTTTCTCCTCGGCTACCACGTCTCTTCCTGTTCACTTTACAAACCATGATCGTTAGTGTTGAGAAAACTTCGACAAACGCGACTCACTTCAGGATTAGTATGATTCATTAATTGCATATAAATTTGTTTGTGTAACTGTAATTCATTTGTCATCTCTTGAAGTTGTCTTAACAAAGCTTCCTTTTCTTTAAGCAGGGTTTTCACTCGTTCTTCCACTTCTCGTGATCGAACTTTCGCTTTTTCTCTTGACTTACGAACCGCTATATTATTACGTTCCCGACGTCTTCTATATTCTTCAGTACCTTTATCTATATGTTTAATGGAAGATTTACGCTGATTTTGCAGCTGCTTATTATGGTGTTTCAGTAGATGAGCACCGGCTGCCAAATGAGGCAAATTAACAGCAGAATGATGAGCCAAAACATTCGCCGAGGTAAGACCATTAAAATTGTTTGGATTCTGTGAAACATTTCCATTTGTATTAACCGTACCATTGGCATTCTGATAGGGATTATAAAGACCATTTGTACCACCGTTTGTAATGAAAGCAGCCGCGGCATTATTAGCAGCTACATTTGTTTCGTGTAAATGTCTTCGATAATCCGGATCTATGGGTTCCTCTTTAATAGTCGAAGTATCTGAGCCTATTGAAGAATTTTCATCACTAGAATGAGTACTGTAGGAGGCGCCTGCATGAACAGCCTGCGGCATATAAGCTAATGGATTACGTCCGTATTGATGTTGTTGTGTTCTTAAAGTCTGTTGTTGCAATTGATGATGTTGCAGGACTTTAGCGGCCGCACTAACCATGCCATTAGAGGGTAGAGTAGCTGTTAGCACACCGGGACTTGTTACCATATCACTAAAAATACCTAAGGTTTCCTGATCGCGAAATTGATCATCTATCAAATGCTGCAAATCCAATGAGATCTCTTGAGCAGTCAACTCATCCAATTCCGATTGACTGTATTGCTGCAACATTTGCTTTTGCAACAAATTATTCACATTGTTTACGTTCGCATTTAAAGCAGATGTATTATTATTATTATTTAAAGCAGCTGCAGCATTATGCATCTGATGCATAGCATGTTGCTTCACCACGAGACCGCCACCACCACCATTCTGTTGTTGTTGCTGTTGTTGCTGTTGCTGTTGCTGCTGTTGCTGTTGCTGCTGTTGTTGTTGCTGTTGCTGTTGTTGAACATTTGTTACTATTGAGTTAGCAGTATCAGCAGGATTTGGTGCTGTACCATTTTGTGTGGCATTATTATTATTGTTGTTGACATTTGGATTTGTATTATTGTTAGGCATTCCCGACATAGCTGTCAAGGTGATTTGCCCAATAATTGCCTGTTGAGGAGGCGGTTGTTTTTTCAAATCCAATTGTGTCAAAGTTTGTACGTTATCGTACATTTGTGGCGATTCCATGTTGAGCATTTTTAATTGTGAAAATGAAGGCAAAATTTTGACGAAGAATATTTACTGATGTTTGAGGAAAGAAAACAGTTTTTTTTCTTTTTTTTTGTTTTTTCTTTGAGATATTCCTGCTTTGCCTTTAAGAAGTTTCAATAGGATTTTTACGTTTAATCATTTTTTTTGTTTTTGTTGCATAAGAAAATTAAGCTTAAGGAATGAATCATAAGATCAAAAATCAAAAAAAAAAAAAACAAAAGTGTCCTGCAACTCTTTGATGATAGCTTCACTAACTAAGATTTAGAAGTCTTTGACGTATCTTTTGAATGCCGTTTAAAATTTATTTGAAAATGTTTTATTATTATTTTTTTTTTTAATTTTTTTATTTTCTATTTTAATTAAATTTTTTTTTATGTAAAAAAATTTTGAGCACTTTTATTATGAGGTATAAAGATTCTTTGGATTATTGTTTAAAATTGTTTTCTTACTAGCTGCAGAATCCTTTTGCAATTTCCAATATTGTTGATAAGAAACACTTCCGTTTCCGAAAAAAGAATTTGAATTGTTTAAATTTTATTTAAAATTCTTCAAAAAATGTTTTTATATCTTTTTCGATTTAATTTAATTGAATTAAAATAAATTCTTTTTTTTTCAAAATTATTTCAAAAAAAAAAAGCACTTTTTTTTTCGTTGTAACTTCTTTTATACCGAAAGATAATATATATATAAATAAATAATAATGATGATGATGATAATATAGAAGAACACTTGACACTCGACGTCTCTCGATTTTTGTTTTAACAACCGTCGTCTACATTCGACTGAAGTGTTTCACAAGTGATGCAACAGATTTTATATATTTCTTGTATTTGTTTTTTCTATTTCTCATATTTTATTACAAGACGTGCGCGTCCGCATCCGTTTGATGGTGTTCGCTAACTGCACTTCTGGTTGTGATATTACATATGAATCCGTATCACACAATCGCAACGACACACAAACAGCAAAGAGATCGGCTAAACTATACTAATACCGACAGCAGCAGCAACAGCAACAGTTAAAGACAAAAATTTGTTTCTTTTTTAACTTAAATTTGAAGATATGAATGAATTGAAACGTAAACTTAACGCTTAACGAAGAGAGGAGGTCGGGAAATTGTCTTGCAGTCAGTGACGTATATCCCCAAAACGATCGCATAATACTATGTAACACGCCATTAATATACACATATATATGTATGTATATGTAATGAATAATTCTCATTTAAAGCTTTAATCTTTCTATGCTCAATTCTCAAAAAAAAAAAAAAAAAAAAAAAAAAAAGTCTAACTGAGTATTTTTTTGCAAGAGAGCAAGACGTTAACTTTGTGTTTATCATAAACACCGAAAAACCAGCGAACAGCTGTTTATTTTCTTTTTAATAAATCATTACAAAGTAAGTGAGTGAAGTTCTTTTTCAACTCTGTCCGTTAACCGCAATCGTTCATTTATAACTGAAAATACATACATTTTGAGATATAAGTCAGACCCACCATCCCCAAAAATACATATATATTTCGGCTCTTGTAATATTTACACGTCGCATATAAGCACATTTATATACATATAAGACACTTCCAAAAAAAAAAAAAAAAAAAAAGTCATTAAATTATAACATATAAAAACTCGTTAAACAAAGAAAAACATGAAATTAGGTCTTCCGATCACATTTCAAAAACCGAACAAACAAACTCAAGACAAAAAAAAAAGACCGAAAATGTAACTCCATTTAAAAAAAAAGCTAATATAATAACAGAAAAGCTCTCTTCTTTCTACTCTCCTTAGAAAGAGAGCAAAGCATAGTTGTTTTATATTTTTCGCATTTTGTACCTTAAATCGCATAGATAAACATTATGTGCGCACAAGACTCTACCTCTTGCGAGTCATTCTCTCGATATCTAAGCAAGTACATAAACACAGCAAACACACACATACTAACATGTTTTCTTTTTATTTACATACATGTAAGCGAAAGCTATTGATAGTATGCTGTAACATATGCTAACACTTATTACGTTGTTGACTGTGCGAGAGGGGGGGCTTGGGAGGCTTGACAGTTTCTCTTCTATTTTTTTCTATTATTTCGTCTTCGTTCTCTCTACAACGCATTTCTTGTTTAATCGTATTTTAATTATAATGAAAGCAAAAGTCTTTTTTGTTTTTTTTTTTTTTGTTATTTACTTTGCATTTTCAATCGATCACTTTTATTTACTCTCTTTCCTGTGGAATGCTTACTGTTGTTTTTCGCTTATATGTGTCTAACTAACTAGTTGATGTGTGTGATGACTCTAACCGGTTGTAGCGTCATCAATAGTAACGTTGCGACCATACATACATATATATACCTAAACAAGCGTTATGTTATTGAGTATTAACTTTTTTTAAGTGCGTTTAGAAGAGAGTTTTTATCTTTCAATATCAAGAAAAACTATAGAGTGACGTCATTTGTTTTTCATGAAGAGGTTTAAGAAAATATATATGTACCAAAAAAGATAATACAAAATAATAGTAAAACTTGTTTTTTTCTCACATACACACACACACACTTACACAACAGAAGCAACTATAACGCGATCGAGGAAACTCAACGTTAAAGTTTTACTTGCTCTTATCTTAATTTCCGTTTAGATTGAAAGCTTGAATGGAAACACAATACTCTATATATCTATATATATATATACATTTAGCTAATTTTCATTTGATTTTTTTTGCATTATTAATGCTTACCAATATTTTTGTGTTTTTGTTTCAATATTATTAAAGAATAATTTCTTTTAAGGAGCACGAAAGAGCATTTCATTTGAATTTATGAATTTATTTACTTTATTATCCTTCTGCTGAGGATTGGACAAAAACGTAAAAAAAAAATATCTCCATCATCTACTAGCGTATAAACTAATTTTATATAGGTTCTGACCTTACAATTTAATCTGTTTTATATAAACACTTATAGGTGAGGAGTCTATTAATTTTCTCATTTTGTTTGTAATACCCAGAAAGAAATTTCCCTACAAAATATATATACATTCTTGATTAGCATCAAATTTAGACTCAATTTAAACATGTCCCTCTGTCCGGATGTGATAAATATTCTCCCGGCCCCAAAAATGAATATATTAGCTTCAAATTCGGCAGAAACATTGAGAGCTCGTTCACATATGTTGCTAATGAAAATGGGCCAAATTGATCACAGGCCAAGCCTACAATATAAAAGAAGCTAAAAACACATCTGTTTTCTAGACATTTTGCTTAGTGCTTCAAAGGTATTCCATAAAAACCGGAAAAAATCTGACACTCCCACTTATCACAATTTAATTTTTTTCCCCGACTTCGACTAAGATGAGATGTTCTTATTGAACAGAATTGAGGAAAATTCGAAAAAACTAAGATCGTTTGATCACTGCATACCTGTATATATTTCGGGTCTTATTAAGTCTGAGACAATTCCTTATAAAAACTTAAAGAGAAGAATTAAGAAATTCATACGATGGCTTAGCTCATAGATCTGAAAGAACGTGCAATCTATAAGAAATACTTAAGCTTGCTTACATTATTACAGACTTATTTGCGGTGATGTATGACCCGGAAGGAACTATACTTACTAGCAAAGGGCAGAAACAACGAGTGATCTATAGGCAAGTTCGTTCGGTTGACTCATAATGTACTAGCTTTTCTAATAATAACCGCCTAGAAAAAGGGTATATATTATAATCCGACTAAGGAGAATGTAGATATTTACTTGTGTGTTCTCTTTAGGGAAACCTAACCTGCTAATCACAAGTGATAGGCAGTACACCAACTTTAGATGTGAAATAGCTATGATGTTACTTGAATTTGTTTTAGACACGCCCTCTATAATCTAAAACAATATTTCCCAAATCACTTAATTTAATCAATTCCGCCCTTTCCAATATAAAACAATATTACCCACAAATACCTTAACTTAATTAGTCTTAAATTATTTAATCCGGATATAGAAACACACAATTTACACCTTCTTGAAGTAATCTCCTATATAATAATCATAATCAAATTCATCTACAAAAACAAAAAACATGCTTGATAATTATTCCCACATACTTATCGGTCATAGGCAAAAAACGAAAAAAGACAAAGAAAAAGCAAAACAATGCTACCATCTCTCTCTCTAATGAATCATTTACTTGTAAAAACATTGCATTATCGATATGTGCGTATTTTATTTATTATTAATTATTTTTTATTATATTACGAGGAGTGGTTTACATGTACGAGAAATGGTATTTGGAAATTTTTATATTCCTTTACATACAAACACATATACAGGATTCTTTTGCAACCTTTACAAGCGCATATTCATTAATGTTGTTGCAATCAACGATAGAATGATAAGTTATCAATTTTGTACTTATTTTATAATGAAATATTTATTGCAAAATAATTATTAACAAATTGCAGTCCATGAAGAGTGCAATGTTTCCTAAATGATAAAAACAAGAACACAATATTTATTTGAAAAAAAAATACTTTTTTTTTATATAAAATCACGGTCGCTTAAAAGAAATAAAATATATTTTAACTAACACCCAAAAAAAAAACGGAAAAAAAGTAAAAGGAATTAAAAAACTAAAGAAAGTAGACAGGCATTAATCTATTTACAAAAACAAAATAAAATCACATAAAAATTATTTAATTATATGATTTAATATAATATTTAAAAAAAAAATATTTAAAAAGATAAGTAAAACTCCAACATTATGATGGTGAGAAGAAATAAAAACAAATAGAAAATGTATTCGTTATAAGATTGAAAGCGAATCTTGAGTACCTATCCTAGATTGGTGAATTCATTCGTACACAAGTTCATTTAAATCATATATTAGTAGGATAGATCAGTAAGCTAAACTACATATCCAACTGATCCATTTATAGGACACGGCCTTTCAAACCCAAATGTTTTATAATTTTTTCTCTTTTTTTAAGATAATATTTTAAGGTTCAAATTATTATTGGCGTATAGATTGCAATGGATCAAGTTTCATCGTGAAAAGCCAAACATCGGACCATTTTGTCACACAAAGGGTTAGTTTTTATGAGAACCCTTATGTAGGATGAGGTCCAAAAAATAGACCTACTTGGTCCAAATTTGGTGTAGTTAATTTTTTAGACATATATACAAATTGAACCTCTTTACCATATAAAAGCTTTTCTTTAGAAAGGTTACACAGGAAGTGATCCTTCTCCGATCCCAATTTGTCACAAATACTTCATTTATTAAGATACTAATTTCTAACGATTTTTATTATACAAAAATCCTTTTCGAATGGGGCATTCTATGGGCTGTGATCCTAAAAATGGTCCGATGGAATCTATCCTTGATTCAAAGCATACCAAAATTTGTTTAAAATAACTCATTTGCGACCTCTAGGTTGACCATAAAAATACATTAGCAGATATAAGACAGACAGGTAAAGTTATAGTTTTTATATGAAATTCCTATTAGGGACCCATTTTCATCATTATATATTACAAATTGGAATCTTTTGCCATATAAAATCTTATTTTTCATAAATAGTTTTGACCAAATTTTTGTTATATATAGATTTTTTCAAATGGAGCGGAATATGATGAGTACTCGTAAAAATGATTCGATCAAATCCGAATTCCCTACCGTTCTTCCTTAAGTCAAAAGACGTCACCCTATCAAATTTCGTTAAAATATTCTCACAAATTACGATCT
Organism: Glossina brevipalpis; assembly: GCA_000671755.1. Lineage (NCBI taxonomy): Eukaryota > Metazoa > Arthropoda > Insecta > Diptera > Glossinidae > Glossina > Glossina brevipalpis. Next base: position 72,423 of record KK351094.1, read on the forward strand.
TTAGACTGAGCTCAAGAACACAAGGACAGACATCAGAGAGACAAGCTTAAAACGATTCGGAATATAATTCTATTTCGATCGATAAAGTAAAAGGTTAAATCCATCTTACTACGTCTTTTGAAGTGTTACATATATTCGCACAAATTCATAATATCGTACATCATCATTATATATATAAGTATATATCGTATATGAACATACATTAACGTAGATAGTGCGTAGAACGTATATATTGCGCAGAACGTATATATTGTGATATACGGATGCATGCCAAACGGAATCACAAACTAAGCACAACGTCGACCGTTAGAGATAGACACAAAATCACTTAAATGCTTATTTACTGTGTCAGAGATTCATTAAATGAAAAAAAAAAAATGAAAAAACAAGTAAATAAAGTATTTATCCAAAAAACAAATAAGAAAGTTATGTTTGATTTGAGGCGAAACTTCGAAGCACATCACTTCAAGTCATATAACATATGAATATGAGAAATATTTTCCTAATTAAACTCTCAAATGGATCCAAGAAATATTTATACAAAAAGTTTTAAAACAACAACCCTTATAAAGTTGGAAAGTGGGGTTTTTGTATTTTCTGGATGATAATAGCAACTCTCATAAACTGGACTCCTGATTAAAATAATTTAACTCTAAAATGGATTCGAGAAATATTTATACCAAGTTTCAGAACAATATCCATTACAGAGGCTGAAGGAATTGGAGGTTTTGCATTTTCTGAGTAATACTAGCAACTCTTATAAACTGGGCATTAATTCCAAATCGATTGGTTCATGAAAACCAGTTTTCAAGATACGAAAACGCGGAATTTGAATGATTTTTATAAACGAATTAAAAGGAAAAAATCTTTGATGATCTTTTCTAAATAATCAAAGGTAGAGAAACTAATTGTCTTATAAAAATTTTTTGACAGTGGCTTTCATTTAAAAGTTGTAAGCACCAATGAGATGAATAATAGGCTCTGATAACTGATCTTGCGAACAATTAATTTTGTTCTTAGAAAGATGTTTACAATTTCAAAATTCCAGGGCGTAGTATCGGCTTAGGCCGATTTTCCGGAGTTTTTAATTAAACGAAACAATTGTCGGGTCTAAAAGCTGAATTAATCCAAAATTTTCTGGAAAAAATTATTAAACTTAAGAGATACTTTATAAGCAATTCTTCGTAACTATTTATGAAAGATCAGTCCAACCTATTAAAACTAATTTTTTTTGCATATATTTGCGTATTTACTACGGTATTTTAAAATTTTTATAATTTTTTAAAAACGAAATACTTCTGGAAGATCTCTTGTAAAAAAGAAATAGGGAATCTATAAGACCTGTTTTGCCTGTATTTTTACTGATGCAATTTTCTATATTAAACAAAAAGTTAATATAATAATTAAAGTATTATTCAATATATATTAAAGACCAAAGAATTTTTTAAAAAATACGTTGATTCGAGAAAAAAAAAATTTATATTTCAAAAAAATCCCTCAACAATCATCTAAAAGGTCAGTTAAAATAGATCTATCAGCAAACTATCGTATATCACTGCTTACTGATACTATAAGGCTACAGTTGAAATTTTAAGCGTTAATAAAACGTCCATCTTGAAAGCATATGTTCGAGACAACCACGATTGAAGTTTTAAGTATCTATACTTATAGTTGACATAGCGTTAAGCAGTAGTTTTACGAGAAAAATCAAGTTTTTGAGCAACGTAAAAAATTCGATTCGAAAGAAACATTTTTGATAACTTTCTCGAATATTTCAGCGATTTTTAAAATTTAAAAAAAAAAGTGTCAAAAAAGTAATTTATTTAGTTATTTAGTTATTTAATTATTTAGTTATTTAGTTATTTATTTACTTATTTAGTTACTTATGTATGTAGTTGTTTAGTTATTTATTTAATCCTTAAGATAATCGATTCTTTTAATTATTAAGTAAACTATCGTCTGTCGTTACATACTATTATTATGAAGCTACAGACGAAATTTTAAGCCAATCGGCAGAGAATTGAGACATGTTAATAGTACAACCAGTTCAAAAATATATTTTCGAGAAAACCGCGATTGAAGTTCTGAATACCGATATTTATAGTTTTAGGTAAAGTTAATCACTAGTTTTAAGAGGAAAATTTACTTTTTGAGTCATGTAAAGACTTCCGTTCGACCCGAAACATTTTCGATAACTCTCTCAGATATTTAAACGCTTAATAACGTTAAAAAAACGTTGAAAAAGCCAGAAGATACCATTACTTTTTAAAACAGAAAATTTCGAAAAGTAAGCCCAGTGGGTTCGTTTAATTATTGGACTAAGAAAATTTTGGATAACTTAGTACCGCTTGAAGAAAAGATTATTAAAAATTTGTCTTGAGCGGTACCTTCTTCTACTAATCCAAAGGTATCATCTTTTCACAGTATAGCTACATAAAATCTTAAAGATATTAAGTCAAATACAATGATAATAGTAAAGTGATAGATAATCTATAAAAATTTAAGGTTAAAGTGAATCCATGAATTTGAATATTAAATCTAAATGATTTATATTTTTTAAACTATTTGAATTATATTTTAATGCGTTAAATTTGAGTTTAATATTTATATGAAAATATATTAAAGATTTTATAATGGAAGCGGCTTATTTGTTTCCATTTCGAAAGTTTCCCTGAAATTTAGTATAGTTTCTAACTTTCTACCTCAATTGTTACCATTTGAAAAAAATTCAAGAAAAAAAAAGTGAACACTCAATCTTCCGGCGGTGGAAAGAATTTTATAAGTCATTCGGTGCTTATATGTCATTTTGGTCACAAAGAAAATGACAAAATTAATATAACTTACTCTATAAAGGCAGGTAAGAAAAAAAAAAAGGTGCTCCCAAAACAAAAGCCGATAAAAAAAAGCAGAAAAGTTTGCTAAAGTTTAACTGATAAGTGAACAAAAAAAAAAAAAAAAAAAAAAAAAAAAAAAAAAAAAAAAAAAAAGGAAAACAATCAAATAATAACACAAGAATATAAACAAATGGTCAAAAATCGTTTAACTCAAGTTAAGGTGTATAAACAAATTCATTTAGCGCTTCCACTGAGAATGCAATGTAAAGCCACTTATTCACTTACTCTTTAATATATATATAATAAAACAAAATGCTTTATTATTATTAAAATATCTTTTTCCAGCAGTTTATTAACCTTTCTTTTAAAGAGTTTAATAAACTTTTATTCGTTTTTCTATTTAACAGTTTCGAAGTTTCCTTAGAATTTTTTATTAAATCTCTTTTAACTTTATTTTCTATGATCGTCAATAATTCATTAGAATTAAAATTCATCTGAAATTTTTAATAATAAAATAACTACACAAAAATTGTTCCCAACAGAACATTTTTGTGGTTGTTGTTGGTTTTTTTCTTTTTCTTTTTTTAGTAAATTTTTAAAAATATTAACAAAATATTTTTAACAAAATTACTGATCGATCAGCAAAAAAATCTGAGCGCTCTCGTTTTTTATTAAAAGCTCTTTGAATTGGCTTTCCTTGCAAAAAGAAAACAATTTTTTTTTTTTTTTTGTTATTAAATATATCTGTTGTTATTAAATATATCTGAGAAGTTCATTTCAAGTTCTATGACCTTAATTAAGTGAAAAGAAAAGAGAAATAGTCGCATTTTAAATTAATAATGGCAATAGTGACAAATTAAAAGAATTAATGAGTATGTGACGTAATATGAACTTGATTTATTATGTATAATGGATTCTCCACGCATCGAAATTACTCTTTCTAATGAACCATTCACGAAGCGAAGTTATCCTTTATAATAAATAGGTTAAACATTTTTCGACAATTTCTAATTCCCCTTTATTGATTAAATAAATACGGATAAGTTGAAATCCTCTTCAAAATCTCTACTCTTTTTTGACTTTAAGAAAATTTCCACGAAACTTATTTGTGAATATTTCGAAGAGGTTTAAATGGCCAGACAACATCAAACGGACCTCAAACATGGTAGGAGAGATGATCGAAGACTACAAGGACAGAAGAATAGACAGACGGACCAACAAATAGGAACAAACGTAACAGTTGTATAAATGGCCACACAACGTCACACGTACCGTCAAATATCTTAACAGTGATAGGAGGGACGGCCGGAGACCACACGGACAGAGTAATGAACAGACGGACCAACAAATGGGAACACACGCAAACGTAAAAAGCCAGACAACATCAAACGGACCTGTAAATACCTCAACAGTCATAGGAAAAATGGCTGCAGAACACACGAACAGAGGAATAGACAGAGAGACCAACAAATGGGAACAAACGTAACAGAGGTATAAATGGCCAGACAATATCAAACGGACCGGCAAATACCTCAACCGTAAAAGGAGACAGGGTCGGAGAACTCACGAACAGAGGAATAGACAGACGGACCAACAAATGGGAACAAACGTAACAGAGGTATAAATGGCCAGACAATGTGAAACGGGTCGCCAAATACCTTAACAGTGATAGGAGAGATGGTCGGAGAATACACGGACAGAGAAATGGCCAGACGAACCAACAAATGGGAACAAACGTAACAGAGGTATAAATGGCCAGACTACATCAAATGGACCGGCAAATACCTCAACAGTGATAGGAGATATACCCGGAGAACACACGAACAGAGCAATAGACAGACGGACCAACAAATGAAAACGGACATAGAATGTCAATAAGCGGTATGGCAACCACAGCGGATAATAAATTGCTTACTATATCCATTATGGTATAATCTTCTAATCTAGTTAAGGAACCTTTATTTTTTTACGAATATTTTTGATTCAAACAGAACACGATTTTTGGTTTTACTTTTCAGGATATAACTTAGAAAATATTGTCAGATCTTTACAAAGTGTTAAGCCTTTTTCCCACTTAACTTAACAGTAATGCCTCAAAATCCTTAGCATAGAAGTTGCATGAGTTCAAACGAAAGATTATTCGGCGCTTCAAACGCATACAAAAATTATTAAATTTGTTTTAATCAGACGTAATAAAATTCACTGAAATTTCCGTAATATAATATTCCAACAGTAATAACTGTACTCTCAATACTTAATTTCACAGAGATTGAATATTATTTTGATGACTTCGATAAATTAGAGACAAACGGATAATTGTGTTGCGAAAATTGATCGCAATTGAAATGTAAAACCAAAAATAATTTTTTCATTCATAAGTCTGTGAATAATTTCATTAGTATATATTCACTTATGCTTCTTTCTAATTAAGCAATAAACCTTTCTTTTCATGCAATGAATGACTGAATCGTATAACAAAATACTTGAAATCGAAAGATATTAATTGATGGAACAAAAATGCTACATCAACCACCTAGAAAGAAAGAAATAAGGCTTTAGGCATTACATTGCGATTGATGATACACAAATAGAAGCACTCATAGTAAAATTAAACGCAAAAAGATAATTGTACAGATGATTGTATTCGACATCTAAAATAAACAAAATATTCACGCTTTTATTAGACGAAAAAAAATATGTATTACGAGCATCTCTAAATTGTCCAGCTAATCAATGGAAAAAATTATTAATGCAATTGAATTACAGGTTGAAGCCAAATTCAACCCATTGAATGGCAAGGCCTACTATATCCGTATCCACATATTATTACAACAGCACTACAGCAAAAAATCAGAACATTTAGTATTTTTCTCTAAATAAATTATTATGAGTAGCATCCAAACAATGCAGTTTCAATAGAGAACTTCTTACAATTTATTCCGAAGACTTCATCAAAAGCCGTTATGCTTTTAACTGTGAAAACGAACATAGTCGTAGACAAACCAAAGTATTAGAATTTATTGGAAAGTTCATGTATGTGTCCGACATGCAATACATTGTAGTTGATACTCTCTCACAAGCTTTTACTATTGACTCATTAGAATCTACTGATTTAAGTTTGGAATCTTATATGACTGCACAACAAAAGGATATAGAGTTAAAAATAATGCTAGAAAACCAAAACTCAAACACTAATCTCCTTTGCTTTGGTGCGAAAAAACTCATATTGACGACCCCAGACCTTTTGTATCATGTAACTTCAGGTAAAGCATTTGAAATAATTAAAGAAAAATTTGCTGATAAAGTTTCGTTAATTCATATCAATTATGAAACAAGACCATCGTTAACTATTTTGAATACTTTTCTACTATTGCACAATCCATCTAACTTTCCAGCATAATTATATATATCTTACTACGTAGCATAAGTATATATAACATATTTTGATCAACAAAGTTTCCTCAAAATTTTAACTTTTCCTTCATCGGGATTTACGTTCATTGCCCGGAAATAGAAAATAGTTTTTAAAGAATGCTCTCATATTGTTATGAATTAAGTGGTTCTTTTAAGCAAAAAAAAAAAAAGTTAACAAATAAAAATCAATTTGCAAATGAATTTTTAAGTCCCCAATACATAAGTAAACGTATCAATGAAATATTAAAAATAAATGCGTTAGTAATAATTTATAATATCAATAATTAATAATTTATAAATAACAACAACAACTAATATTGCAAGCACTTACCTTACTTGACTTAACTTGATCGAATGTATGTGTGCGTAATAGTAATGCAATAATGTACACATTTTTACGTTTTACAGTTTACGATATAAAAAGTTCCCGATCGAAAAAAAATTAAATATAAAGTAATAGTATTTTCAAAAAAAATTCATCAAATTGAAATTTTTAAAATGAATTTTCGCTTTAACTATTTCCTTATATCCTTTATTTGACTTCTAATAAGAAAATCTCATTTACGCCATTCAATAAATGTGATTTACTTTCTCTAGGCTAATTTATGGCAAACACACATGTATTGAAAATTACTAATTAACGATCGATTGAGTAGCACTACGTACAAAATATCACTAAATCTCATTAAAATATTTAATTTTTTATTCTAAATTTGATTATTCCCGGCAACACAAAAGATATTGTCTAATTTTCTTTCTTTTTTATCTAATAACAAAACTTCACTGACGCACAGTAAAAAGCGCGCACTTGATCTTCTTCTTCTTTTCGAATCAATTCAGCGTTCTGGGTTAACATATCGTTGAGAGAAAATTTGTTGGTGTTTGCGATAAGAAAAGGAAATGCCTAACGGTTCTTCGGTATTGATTAACTAGCGTTACCCTGTGTTAATATAAGAAAAAGAAACTTATAATTTCTTACTTACTCAGCTGTTTTTTGTCATTCTTGAAGAATCATATATTTTTCAATTGCATTTAATTCTATCAAGAAAAAAATTTATATTAAAACAAAAATTGCTGAACGAACGAATTAATAGAAAAATAATTTTCTTTAAAAATGGATGACGAACTGCCGAAAGAATTTGATCTGATAGTTATAGGAACAGGTGAGTACAAGAAAACAAATAAAAGCAAAATAAATGATGAATCATTACTTTTTATACGCATTTGTGATAGGTTTTCCTGAATCTTGTGTGGCAGCGGCAGCAAGTAGAATAGGGAAAACTGTTTTACATATAGATCCCAATGAATATTACGGAGGCTCTTGGTCTTCTTTCAATTTGGAAGCATTTATTATGCTAATGGATGGCAAGGCCACAAGAAATGAAGAAATAAAGCATTTTCAATATCGGTGGCATATACCTTTTGATATCGAGGAAGGACTTCAGGAGGAAAATGAACCTAACAACGAAAGCTGGTCGGTGTCCAAATTAATTCATCTTTCACGTAAATTTAATATAGACTTATGCCCAAAAATTCTGTACTCGTCTGGTAAGCTAGTACAGTTATTGATTTCTTCAAATATATGTCGCTATGCTGAATTTCGAGCCATAGATCGTATCTGTACGGTCTATCAAAACGAATTGCTCAACGTTCCTTGTTCACGCAGCGATGTCTTTAATACCAAAGATTTGAACATCGTTGAAAAACGTTTATTAATGAAATTTCTAACAACCTGCATGGTCTATGGTGAAAATAAACATGATGAAGATTGTGTCGAATTTCGTGGACAATCTTTTAGTGAATATCTAAAAAAACAACAAATTACCGAAAAAATTAATCGTTGTATTATGCAAGCGATAGCTATGGCTAATGAAGAAACCAGCTTCGAGGAAGGTATGGAGAGAACGAAAAGATTTTTACAAAGTTTGGGTCGTTATGGCAACACACCTTTCATATTTCCCATGTACGGTTGCGGCGAAATATCACAATGTTTTTGCCGTCTTTGTGCGGTTTTTGGTGGTATCTACTGTTTGAAAAAAGAAATCACGGGTGTACATGTCGAAGAAAATGGAAATAAAGTAATTGTGGAAATTAAGAATCTACAAACAATTCAAGCTAACTATGTAGTTTGTTCACCTGGTAACTTAAAAGAACAATTGAAACTAACGAAAGAAGAAAAGAATCATTTATCTAGAGGAATATTTTTAAGCAAACAGCCATTAAGCGGTGGGGAAACGAATATTGATGGTAGTGGTGTTGGTGGAGGAGTAAATTTGTTACGACTTTTGACGACTGATGGGCAACGAGAAGCTATTTGTATACAGTTATCTAGTCCATCGGGCACTTGCCCGAAAGGAATATGTAAGTCCGTCTCTAAGCAGAGTTATAGAATAGACCAAATTTTAATTGTATTTATTTTTAGATATATATCATTTGATTACACCATCTATAAGTGATGATCCAGCTTCTGATTTGCATGCCTTTGAGCAAATTATTTTCCCCGATCTTAACAGGTCAACTTTATTAATGAGCGCCTATTTTACAATAATAAGTTACAATTACGAACCGTTAGATTCAAATGACCGCATTCTTGTTACTGCTCCTCCGTTCTATGAACTGGATTATGATCTATCTATAGAAAACGCTTATGAAATATTTAAAAAGCTTTATAATGACGCAGAGTTTCTACCAAGAGCACCAGATCCCGAGGAAATTGTTATAGAAGGCGAAGATCCTCGAGCCTTAGTCGAAAATCAATTACCCGAAGATTTAAGAGCTCAGCTACAAGAAATGGAGATTGCCGCGCAAAGCATGGACATTGAGGAAAATATGAATTTTCGAACCGTCATGGAAGCAGAATAGAAAAAGCAGAAAAGACATTACTGATTACTAATAATTTCAATAAATTATGAATTCTGCAGATTAGAGCTTTGATAAATATTAAGCACAGCTTAAAAATATAATAGTTAACTATATCTCACAGACATTGTAGTTTTTATTCATCATTTATTTGCCGGCATCATAAAAACCTTTAAATCAAATAATTTAGCTAACTTTAACAAGCTGTAAGCACTTTTCATATCACTTGTAAGAACAATATTTCAATCAGATGTTTGAATAAGTCGCAAGTTGTCTAGGGTCGCTATTATATGCTCCAGTTCTTTACTTTGCTCCATCTTATTCTTGGTCATATTACAAACCTCTTTTTTTAGTACAATTAGATTTCTTAATTGATTTTCCAAGCTTATAATACTCTTTTCCATTTCATTTTTTTTCTTTTGCCATTTTTGCAACTCTTTGTCAACGTCAATTAAGCCCTTTAGAAGTAGATAGACCTGACAATTGTCATTTAAAGTTAGTATAGCGCATCCTGCAGGCGGGTTTTGCTCCAAATGCACTTTTGAACAATGGGAAAGAGTGGCTACATCTTGGGCATATTTCTGCAATATTGCTTTAGAGGATTCATCTTCCGATACTATGTAAGCTTCAGTTTTCGTTTTATTCGGTATATTATATTCAGCTTTGCAGGACCTTATAATTCGTGCAGCTTCTTGCATGAATTCCACTTCTTTTTCCAGTTCCGAATTTTGCCAGGATGTGATTTCTGAAAATTTTAAGCAATTAAACTTTATTAATGTAATTGCTTTAAGTTTGAAAATTTCACCTGGATAACTAGCCACGCATATACTCGGTGCTGCTTCCTGATGAGGTAAACGCTGCCACAACTCCTCTGTTATGAATGGCATAAAAGGGGATAGCAAACGCAAACCAAAATCCAAGCAAATAAACAACACTTGACGAGCCTTTTTCTTTTCATCTTCCGTACCATTGCGGAATACCGGCTTCAAGCATTCTAAGTACACATCACACAAATCCTTCAACCAAAAACTGTAACATGCTGAAGTAACGCTACCAAAATCGTATTGTCCAAAACCGTTATTGCTCGCTTCAACAGCCGCTGCCAAACGTGACAAAATCCATAAATCAAATTTGCTTTCACTACCATCTAACTCGAGAACACTAGAGTACCGTTCATCGGGAACGAAGTAAAGTAAAGCAAATTTGGTAGCATTCCACAGTTTGTTACAGAAGAAACGATAGCCTTGTACTCGATTTATGTCCAGATTGATGTCACGTGCTTGCGTTACGTAAGCGCATAAAGCAAAACGTAAAGCATCTGAGCCACACTCCGGAATACCGTTTGGATAATCTTGAATAAGGCCTTCCGTGGCCGTTTTAATCTCATTGCGATCTAAATTGGAGGCAACCAATTGCTCTTGCAGACCCTGCAACGTTATACCATGTATAACGTCCATTGGGTCGATAACATTACCCAGCGACTTGGACATTTTTCGACCATGAGCATCACGTACCATAGGATGTAGGTATACTTGTTTGAACGGCAACTGCCCCAGTAACTTTTGACTGAAGAAGACCATGCGAGCCACCCAAAAGAACAGAATATCATGACCAGTTTCCAAGAGAGTATTTGGGAAGAAAGCCTTTAAATCTTCGGTTTGATCAGGCCATCCAAGTACGGAAAATGGAAACAGACCCGAACTAAACCAAGTATCTAAGACGTCTTCATCTTGTTGTAAAACAATTTTATTGGCTTCAACTTGGAATTTTTCCGAAGCTTTTTGTAAAGCTTCCTCCTTTGAACGGGCCACTACCCAATATTCACTATCATCACGCTGAAAACAGAATACATATATATCACTTCATTACTACTTATGTACCATCTTAAACTTACCGTACCACTTGCTATGGTAACATCATTGAAAGTTACATAGTACGCAGGAATGCGATGACCCCACCACAATTGTCGTGATACACACCAATCCCGTATACCGTCCATCCAGTGGTACCAAATTTTCGTATGATGTTCCGGAATAATTTTCAGTTCACCTGAACGCACTGCCTCTGTGGCCTTTTCGGCCATTTCATTACATTTTACATACCATTGAAGTTTAATCATAGGTTCTACCACATCTTTAGATCGACTGCAGAACGGCACAACCATTGGATTATTATCACATCCACGATATAATTCCAATTGTTGCAGAGCCAATAGTATCTTTTTGCGACATTCAAAACGCCTCATTAATCTGAATTTGCTACAGTCACCAACAATGCGACCTTCATCCGTGAATATATTAATAAAAGAAAGATTATGACGTTTACCCACTTCATAGTCATTGGGATCATGAGCAGGAGTTATTTTCACCGCCCCTGTACCAAAATTCATGTCTACAAACTCATCGGTTATTATGGGTAAACGACGATCGCAGAACGGATGCTTAACATATTTCCCATGTAAATGTTTGTAACGCTCATCATCTGGATGAACAGCCACCGCAGTATCTCCAAGCATAGTCTCTATACGTGTCGTAGCTACTACTAATTCCTCATCTGAATCCTCTACACAGTAAGCGAATTTCACCAACACACCAAACTCCACTTTATCTGAGTAACCAGGTATCGAAAGAAGAGTGCGTCCTGATATTTCCACTTTCTCCACCTCTATATCGGATATAGCCGAACGCAAACTACATGACCAATTAACGAGACGAGAACTTCGATATATGCTACCATCTTCATGCAAACGAACAAATGCTTCTGTGACGGCTTTGCCTAACTGCGGGTCCATCGTAAACGCTACACGGGACCAATCCAAAGAGGAACCCAAAAATTTTAGCTGATCATAAATTCGTCCACCCTTCTCACGTCGCCATTCCCACACCTTATCAATGAAAGCCTCACGGCCGTAGTCATGACGAGTTTTACCTTCATGACGCCACAAAAGTTTTTCCACAATAACCTGTGTAGCAATGCCAGCATGGTCGCAACCCGGCACCCACAGTGTAGTTCTACCCTTCATGCGATTATATCTCGTAATAGCATCTTCAATGGAATTAGTTAAAGCATGACCTAAATGCAAGGTACCAGTAACGTTAGGCGGTGGTATCACCATGACGAATTTACCCTTTAAGTTTGTATCCAAAATGCTGGAACGCTGTAAGAAATAATTTCAATGCAAATTGAAATATATTAATTAAAAAATAATCAAACTTACACCGTATTCAGGTTTAAAGAAACCCTGCTTTTCCCACCAACTATACCATTGAGCTTCAACATAACGAGGGCTATAAGCTTCAGGTAAGGGGCAAGAGACATCTTTCTTTTCTCCTACAGCAGTATTCGAAATATAAACTGCTGCTGATTTCACATCTTTCGTTTTTTTCTAAAAAGCAAAGAAATGCAATTAATTTTCACTAAATCCTTTCTGCTCTTTACCTCCGATTTTTCCTTTTTTTCTTGCGTTGCTTCCTGAGCTGCCTTTTTTTCTAATTTCGCTTGTAATTTTGCTAATTTTTCTGCTTTTTTTGCTTCTTTTTCCAATTGTTTTGCAGTTTTTACAGGCTCATTTGCACCAGGAACAGCAACAGCTGTGCTTTCGTCTGCTGCAGTATCACATCCTGTTTCCATTCCATTAACTTGAGTCATCTCTAGTCCCCCTTTGCTTTCGTTTTTTACATGAATATAAATAAGCAATTAATTAAAAATCTTTTCTTTTATTTAAATCCTATCGATTTTTCAATTATTTTGCTGCAATTACTCAGATGCAATCTTTTCTTAAAACGTGTGCAATTTGTCGCGTTCAGTGTAGCTGCTACTACAGAATTTAGTATAAATATAGAAATAGGACTGTTGTTGTGGGAATTAATGTAAGGTCAAGTTGAAACGTAAAATTTTTATATCTTATCTTGTTAAACAACTTTTTCTAAACTGATTTTTCCAAAAATTAATTAATAGAAAGATAAAATGTTTTGGTTCGTCTTTTAAGAAACATATATTTTTGGCTTTCTGCTGTAGCGGAAACGTCACATTAAATTTTGACAACTGTTTTATTGCATTCGTCGAAAGATGTGAATCTGATAGATTTTTCCTACCGTTCATAATAAGTATTATACGTTATATAAACCGATTTAACGCTATCAATCAGTTGTCTGTCCTGGTAAAACTAGCAGTAAAAATTGGAATAAAAAATGGGGAGTTAACACACATTTTCCTAATTACTTAATGGGATGGAAAACAAGTGTAATTTGCCCATAATTGACAGTGAATATCGGTTTAAAACGCTATGACAAGTGTCATATAGAATTTCGACAAAAACATGATCATAATAGATATAATAATAATAATAATAATAATAATTTATGTAGCAGATAATGGTTTGAAACTTGGCACAATTATATCTTAGAATCAACTAAAAATCCAGTGCAAAAATGGTCCCGATCATAACTATATAAATATATTGTACAAGCGACTTTTACTTACATTTGACGACCTTTGGCAAATTGAGAAGGTTTATGAAATAAATATTTATATAGTTATAACCCTCTATTTAAATATTAAAATGTGTAGACAGTAGTCTGAAATAAATGCAGCAAAATCATGGAATGACTCAAGAAATTTTTTTGTTCAATCTGACATTTTAAGCGGAGGAAGTTTTGATATCAAGTTTTTTTTTCTTACTAAATTTTAAACACGGTTTCAATGGACTTTTTTGGGCTAATCAAAAACAAACAGAAATATATATTCACCTGTTCATATATTCGATAGTCGAGCTAGGTACAGGTTAAATGGGCAGAAATCGAATTAAAGTTTTATGTTCGTTGCTCTTTTATTGAACGATGATTACCATTTTTTAAGAAAAATTTCTTTTAAAAAAAAATTGGATTTTATAGGTACATTTTAGCAACTCCTTTGGGAATCGCATTTTACGATACCAAGATCTCCCTACAAAAGGCCAATTTTCATCATATTCGTTAGTCGAAATACGAGAAGATTAATCATTGTTCATAAAATGAAGACAATTAATTCTTACTTAAGATTTGCGTTTAAACATATACCCTTATTTTTTAAGAGAAGTGTTATTTGAATTATTACATTCGACAGACCCATAAAGTTTCAAATAAAATTGCCAAACATTGGCAATTGGCTCTCTTAATGTTGGTTTATTTTAATTATATGAAACGGTATACTATGTGATATAAAAATAGGGGAGCTTAGGTGTAAAGATTCTTCTTTACAATTTAGAAATAATGAAATTATTATTAATATTATATTTAAAAGAGTGGTATATAATTAAGAAAATCATACAGAGAGCATTGTGAATCATTGTTTTAAATTATACTTTTAAAGTTAAATATATATGTTAATTTTCATACTTCTGCTTTAAGAACTTTTTATAATTTGAGCCTTGACAACATAAAGTTTTGTCGAATCCCTTCTGAGGTTTCCATTGGAAATTTAACACATTTTTGATTATAAACTTCTTAAGAATATTCTGTCATTAGGCCACAATTTGTGTTGTTTCCAGTAATCTAAAAATTGTGTCTTAGCGACAAAATGATCTTACAACTTTAGATGTAGATTATTAAGGCAGAAATGAAGCGAAAGGCTTGCTTTCATTTTCACTTTCAAAAGCTTGAATAATAAGTTTAATCGAGGCCATCGTTCGCGGAATAGAAAAAGAATATAGATCATGAAAGAATATATTTTAAGGAACAATAAAGCTGTTGTTGTTGTTCTTTCATTAATAGGCTTCACATATAAAAAATGTTAAGAAAAAAGCTACATATTGATGTTAATGTTATCATGAATATAATTCAGATTCTCGCCTAAAATACAATTGGGCCGCACCTTGTTTTCAGACTTGATAATAAAAGTTAAACACATACGGAAAGCAATGTAACCCACAAAGAATACAATGTTCTGTTGAAAAAAAGCGCGGCCTGATTGTCTTAACGCTCTACACCTGATGTAATTGATCAATTAGATATTTTTTTTGTATGGCAACACTACAAAAAAGTCAATTTAAATTCAATCGTAAAAATTCAATCTTGGACTACATCTTGTAAGAAACACGTGTTCTCGCAAACCAGAAATTAATTTGAATAAAATATTAGAGGCAAATATCAGTGATGGGAAATAGCGAATTTCAAATGGTCAAAAAGTCCGTATTTATGGATGCATTAACCATGTGCAAGAATTGCTATATTGGGGAGGGTAAGTACGGTTGCATAAAACCGGAAGCGTTGAGCTTAGTCGCCTGTAAGAAACAGGAGTACATTGATTTTAATGCTTTGAAAGAGGAATTCACTAAAGCTTGTCCTGATTTCAATTTGGTTAATCTTACAACGGAGAAATCCTTTGCATTGCGTTTTGCTGAAAGGGTAATATATAAATTTAATCGCCAATGTAAAGCTATTAAGAAATCTCGCAAAGATGCATCCTGGGCAATGCGGCTTCCTAATAACATTACAATTTTTGTGTCCTCGTTTTATCATTCTGAACCACCGAAGGCTTTGCCAAAAATTGAAAATAATACATTATTATTAACTATAGAGCAAGCCAGCTTATTAGCTTTGGTTCCACTCTGCGAGATTGTAGCAAGTTCCATCGAAATGGGCAGACCTATAATAACACCATTGGCTGGAGCAAAATTCTCAGTAAATTCTATTAAAGATATTGCTGTGGAAATTTTTGGTCATGATGAAAATAAGATCAAGCAGAATATGGCTTCAATTTTGATTAGCATTAATCAAAGTTGTATAAAAGGTGGACATTATTTGGAAAAGTCCGAAGCACATATCGCATTAGTGGCATGTATATGTAGCACCATTAATATGGAAAATAAACGAGTGAGAGACCAAATTATTTTAACAACATATCAACAATATGCAGAATCCGGAAAACAATTTGACGAAGAAAAATTTTGGATTTACGCGAAATATGTTATAACAATCCCCGACCAATTTTTTACTGATTTATTTAATGAATTTGAAAAAATACAACGCGAAAAATATAATATTACAAAGCAGCCTGTTGTCACTGCACAAAAGAATTCCAAAGAAGCCGATTCTGTAAATTTAGAGTCCACTAATACTACAACCCACAGTAATGTCACTCGAAAAGAGAATTCTAGCGCGGCTGATTCTGCGCGTTCTGGATCAAACGTTACTAGCATACAGACTGATGTTACTAAGGAAGAGGATACCGATAAATCTGGTAACCAAACCCAATCTGAAAAAATTTAACTGACGACGAACACATCTTATAAAGCATTTATTTTCACTATATTGACTCTTAACCTGATGTATATTTTGGACGTTTCACGTGTTCATTCATTCATACTGTTCATTCAAATTTCATATTTAATTTAATTACCCTTTCATCAGTGTAATTACACCCTACACTCATTTTAACTTTATAATTTTTAATTTTTAAACACTTAATATTAGACAGTATTTGCAGCATATTTCAATGAAAAATGCATTTAAGAAGAATTCTGGCTGTACAATGAATTAAATCTTATGAAAAATTTTAAATAAATGTCAAAAGTGCTTTTTTTAAATAATTAGCTGTATATTATTTGTTGCTGTTCGGTTAATTTTCTAAAAATTAAAGAATGAGAAAGGAAAACGTTGGTGAATTTTTGAATTCAGCAAATTAATTATATTATCATTTATCGCATTTATCGTATTAGGTAAAACATGTTTTAATTTCCTTCAGAATCAGTCTTACAATCGGATCTCTATATATTTCAGCGTTTCGATGTTCAAAATCAAATATTCCATGATTGGTTCGCGTATCAATTTAAATTTTGTGTTCATTTTTCTGTGTTCTAATATAATATGACAGTGGTGACTATTTCGATAATGCGGTTATGGATATAGAATACTCACATCCAGATCGGTTATATGACGTCATCTGAACTTTTCAGCGTCCGGTAAAGATGT
Source organism: Glossina brevipalpis (assembly GCA_000671755.1). Classification (NCBI taxonomy): domain Eukaryota; kingdom Metazoa; phylum Arthropoda; class Insecta; order Diptera; family Glossinidae; genus Glossina; species Glossina brevipalpis. Next base: position 89,479 of record KK351094.1, read on the forward strand.
TATTTCAAAAAGGGACATGTTAACTACAGACGAGCATGAAGCTGTTACGAATCTTTTATACCTGCCACCTTTATCTTAAAAAATGGGAAAAATTACATCTTAATAAGCAGGGCGTAGCAGATTTTTTTCCATTTTTATACAATGCGCCAGAAATGGTGGTATGGTGTTGTCTATGAATAGTAAGCAAAATATCCGGACATGGCCTATGATCGTTTTAGTCTATTTTTAGTTGCAAGGTATGTGAAGGAATTTTCAATGTGTTTTGCAAAATTTCATCTAGATACCTTAATCTTTGCGGCAGAGAAAATAGTTATCGCAGACATTACAGAGGTAAGGAGATAAAAAGATAGGTAGACGAACGGATGTGTATTCCGAATTTTGTACTGTGGTATCTGAAGCATTTTTCTTAATGTTGAAATCTTTTCACAAAAAAATTTAACCCCAATACCCTATTATATCAAGTGGGTATGGTCGTCCATCCTTGCGATTTTTGTGTCGGTAGTAGCTTAATATAAAAGTGGTTATTATAGATCTTCCTGCTATGGGTTATGAGTAATAAGCGACAGAGCAAGTTTTTTTTTAAAACAGGTATTCTCAGTCTACGTTGCACTACGCGTCCTATGTCCTTTGACCGTCCCATTTTGAATACAGACCTGCATAGGCGAACTTCCAATATTTCTGGAAAACTTAAAGCCGATATAATCATTTTTGCGATCGGGAGCAGTTTTACCACAAACGTTAAATTTAGATCGATTCTAAATTTGATGCTGATCAAGAATATGTATACTCTGCGGGTCTTCTAAAGCTTCCTTCTGTGCATTACAAACAAAATGACAAAAGGGGTGATGTGGGTACAACATATAATACCTGCAGATTATTACAAAAAAAAAAATACGAATGAGTCTAAAAGAAATCGCAATGTATCTTCCATAGCTATGAATACATATATTACTAGAAGCAATTCATACTAAAGATTTCTGGGCTAAAATTGTTTTTATACAATTTTTGTACACTTATGGACAATTGTTAACCAACTTACTTTGGGTAACACTGATATTTCTGGAATCAAAAGTGGCGATTACATAAAAAAGATATGTCCCAGGCTGCAGCATAAAAATTGATAATCAATAAGTAGGGGCCGATTTACGGTTCTCGATATCGATCTTAATATTCAACTTTGAGTCAATGAGTCTCATTATCAAACGACTTTTAAGGAGTTAAAGAGTCACGAATTGCAAGAAGACATCAATAATCGGGAAACGTGTGCTTTTAACGAGAACTATAAACACAAAAACTTGGAACATTATGAACGATGCCGAGAATCTTGTTTTACGGCTAACGAACATGATACGCATTCAGTAGACAGAGCTCTTTAATCGACCTTTTCCTAAAAAAAAAAAAAGCTAGTTTTACTAAAAGTCTTTATTGGGAATGGCCAAAAAAGAAAAATTCTTAATCCCTACACAAGAGAATTACAATTTTATAGAAATTTCCTTAATTTATAGAAAAAACTGTATTCATTATCGAACTAAAAAGAGATTCTAATAAACTTACGCTAAAATATTAACCAAATGTCGCGTGTTACAAGAATTTATGGAAATTTATTTTTTCCTTATCAAAGGGCTGGCAATGCGGCTGAGTTATTCTGAATCACTAAAAACTATATTGCTGACTTATACCGAAAAAACCTGTTGTTGAATTATGCTGCAATATAATTAAGGCTAATGCAAGCGATCGTTATATATAAATATACGGTCACATCCCAAAACTTTTGCTATTAACGAGGTTTCACTTGTTTATTGTGCATTTCCAGAAGACACTGTATACGAAATTGTTCTCACATTCAGAATACATTTTGTATTGTCTGTAAGAACAGATTTATCTCCTATCTTTCGCTTTGCAAGCAACGCTTTTTAAACTTCGTCGAATTGTGCCTGCAAACCATAACACGTACCAAGATCCATTGAGCGTTCTCTAGTTAAGCCTCATACAGAATAGTATAATAAATGTTTTTACTGCTTTCTCGGGATTTATCGCAATGGTTTAGAGATACGATCGTACAAGTATGCAGCACACATTGTCAACTGAAACTATTTCGTAACTTACGGTCTTCCCGACTCCCCCCCCTCCGAGTCTTTGTAAGGCTATTACGCTTTCAAGTGGTGACTTCAAGTTTAAATATATGTATATATGACCTTTTAATGACTGTAGTCGGTTTTGTTTTATTCTTTCCTTTACGTTCTTTCATAAAATTTTCGAAAACAACAAGAGGAAGTGTAATATATAAATAATAATAATAATAAATAAATAAAAAAAGAGAACGTATTGTGTTGCGAATTCTTTAATTGCCTTACGAGAAAGAAAAAGTTATTTTAGAGACTATGTCGAAGAAAATGTCATATTTTTTTAGTAGCACCTTAGCTAATGACAGTTTAAAACAAAAGGAGTCAAAATTTTATTTAAAAAAAAAAAAAAAAAAAAAACAAAAACAAAAATATAAACATAGTTTATATGTTTTTAATAAAATTAAAGTAATTATCATAAATGTGTATGTAAATATAAAAAAAAAGTCCTTTTTCAGATTTTTATATATATGACAAACGTGTTTCGAATAAAACTAATTAAGAAAAAAATGTATTTTTAATAAATAAATATAATTTTTCCAAATATATATTGTACTCCAAGCCTAAGATACTTGTGTGGATGACTTCTGAGAAAATGTATAAACATTTCTTTCTAATTAAACCATTTTTGTTTTTTTTTTTTACAAATTACATAAAATTTGTTAAAATCGAGAAATTGACACTTTGATATTATATTTATACAGAGAAATTCCTTCTTTTTTTTTTTATAAATAAATTTCTTGTTTTTGTTTTTAATTTATTAAAAAGAAACAAAACTTTTCACATTACTCACTAAATTATAAACTTTTCACTTACAGCTTTAGATTTATTTTTCATCTTTAGAAAAAACAATAATTGTAGTAGTAATAATATGTTTATAGAAACAAACATTTAATGCAAACCCAATAAAGCGGAAATAAAACAGAAATTAAATGAATCTTCCGTTAAATTAATTAATTCAGCATTTGTGGGAATTTTATAATTATCAACATTGTCGTCAGAATCGTCAATAAAATTATTTTTGGATTTTAATGTGTCATTGCTAGAAGTGGTGCTGATTGTAAGGTTTGCATTATTTGTCTCTGGCGACAATGAGGAGCAAGAGAAAGAGCGATGACAATGACAAAAGATTAGATCTTGTTTTTTATATGAGACTCTTTTCTTGATATTGTTATCATTATTTGAAATATTATTTATTGATTGTAGGTATAGAAGAGAAGTTCCGGATAGAGGTTTTGGGTCGTTATTGCTAAGGTTACTCAATGTAACATGTCTTTGTACTCCTCAATCAATATCGCTATTTTCAACGAATTCTTCATCATCATCGAGATCGGGTGTTTTAATACCCACAGCATGACGATGACCGCTGCTACTATTAACGCCACCACCGCCACTCCCCCCACTACAGTGCGGTGCATTTATGTTCGCGTTTGACAAGTTGCCAATCTTGCCTGATGAGCTGCTGGTAATGGTCGAATTATTAGCATTTAGAAACCCATGTTGTGAACTATCGTTTGTTAATTCCAAAAACTCATAGGAGGGCATTTCATCATCTGAATCGTAAGTAATATCACCAGTAGCTCTACCGTTGCCGTAAGCTATAAACAATAATATAAAAAAAAAAAAAAAACATATTAGAAATCAATTTTTTTATTACGATGAAACCCTTCAGTTTAGAGAAATATAACAAAAAGAGTGATCCATCTGTTGGTTTAATATTAACTTTATATAGATATATATATGCGGCTTTTCAGCGATTTTTAGAGAGAAGTACTAAAAATTCCAAATTTTTTTCGCACAGAACAGCATTTTCTAAATGGAACGCTATTAAGACAGTGGTCATAAAAAATATGGCTCGCCTTTGATCAAAAAATGTCGGTGTTTGAAATTTCCCCCAATTATCTCGACAATATCCGAACTGAAGATATATAATAAGTGATCCGACATCAGACACAGAAGCAAACAGAAACAGAAAGTCGGGCCTATCTCAAATTCATCTGCCTGTTTCATCAATGCACACTAACTTAATACAACCTCATCAAAAAAAAGCATAGCATACAAGCAGCAGAGAAGTTTTATATTGATTAAAATTTTGTAAACATGAATATTTATAACCATATACAAAGATATTAGAAGAGACTTCTCCTTCAAAAATAATATTTTGAAACGTTTGAACCTATTCGCGCAAAATCGGACAATAATTCTTTTTATTAACGACAAAGAACTGCAAGTGCTAAAAAATAGTTAATTATATACATGACATGGACGCGGATATGGTACATAGCTGCCTTCGATATTTTATATTCTGTAGGAATAATATTTTATAAAGCAGAAGAGAAAGCTCTATCGAAAATTTCTAAGATATATATAGATCTCGAATAGTTGTCTTTTTAGGAAGAATAAAATATAGAATAGATTCCAAATTCGGTTTTCAACTTAGATTTTCTTAAACCTACCGGTATTTTCCAAACTGCAACCAGAAGCGACAGGGTCATAATCTCGGCTGGTTATTCAACTTCAGAACAATCGGAATGCTTCAAAACGACTAAACGATTATGTCAATAATATTTTGGGCCGAAAGAACGCTTTTCTTGATAGATTACTTGTAGTAAAAGAAAAAGGCAAGCCTTCTAAAATAATTAGTGAGTTTATTTCATTCCGGCTCAATAGACCTGTTTTGCGAAGAAAAGGTCTAAAAACATCCATCTGACAAATGTTTTTCTATCAAATGTAAGATCTGCAGCAAGTGAGTATTTTGAAGATGGGTCACAAAAAACAACGCGTAGAACTAGAAATTTTTATCTAGTTTAACGGAGAATATACAAAAAGAGAAAAAAAGCAGATTGATTATCTATAAACTTGTTTTATAATTTTCATCGCATTAAACTTTTCATTTCAATATTTCATACCTTATCCTAGATGATAAGTAATATGTTTCTATCTCAAATTTGCGAGCAAAGGAACAAACGTATGTTCGCATTACAATATCTAAATTGACTGCGAATTTGTCACTAACCATGGATATGATGGTCTCTGCCGCAAGTGTGTAAAACCAAAACTAATGCGTTAACTTTTTGAACTTACCTTCAACATATTTTTCAAAATTAGGAGGAACCAATGTTTTGGCACGTTCAATATCCTCATATGAGCATTGGCCCTTATCCAAACCTAATCCAAGCAAATAATAGTTTATTAAAAAAAAAATTTTTTTTTTTTAATACCATTGAATAATCTACCGAATAGTAAGCCCATGCGTTTTAAAACCTCAGCATCATCGTGCATTTCAAATTTATCATCAAATTTGAAAATGTACTCCGATCTTTAATTACAAAAAGATTAAGAAATGAATATATATATATATATATATATATTGTATATTAAAACGAAATTTTTTGTGTCCTCTATTGCTTACTCACTTGTCATTCGTTACACTACAATTGATTTTGGTCGATTTATGCGTATTCACTATGATAAAGGGCAACTGTATAGAAGAATTCGGTGTCGGTATAATGCCTTGCCTTTCTGCTTCCTTATTGCGTTCAATGAGACTTTTAAACGAAACCAATTGCAGTAGCAGTTCACGCAATTGCTGATGTTTCTGTTTAATACGTTCACGTCGTTCTTCGTTCTCTTTTTCCATTAGAGAACATTGCTAACAAATTCCAGGCAAAGCAATAAGTCTTCAAATCAATTTTAAGAAAACAATTAGAGAAAAATTATACCTCGACCGTATTGGAAGGTAAACCGATCCAACGTATTTCCTTTTTATCTTTGGATATTATTTGCAAGGCCATTAAAACATTTAAAGCATCATACACACGTCGACGGATATTCTTTTGATCACAGTTACTCGAATCAAAGGAATTATTTTGTATTTCCTCGGCCACCAATTCATCGGCGACTTCATTGTAGGTGGTTGTGCCTTTCACTTTAACTTTTTCACAGACCTTGAGTGAAAAATGTCGCAAGCCTTTGCCCGCCTTCTCTGGTTTACGCTTTCTTTGTACTGCTGAGGCATTTTGATGACTGATAGAGTGTCTAAAAAAATTAATTATCATTTTTCGTCAAATCAATCAGTCATATGACACATTCAAAAATACTTACAATTTTGATTTTGCTGTAGTTTTTGTATTACTTAGATTCTGGTGTTGTTGTTGTTGTTGCTGCTTTATATTATAACGATCGTCCGTTTTATCCACGTTCTATTTAAATAATCGATTTTAATGACAATGTATTTCAGTTTCTATTCTTTCTTTCATACCGTATGCTGTCGGCCACTACTGTAACCTTCCAGAGGTTCGTATTTTACTGTTGTACCACCATTATGTTGTCTTTGCATATTGTTGCTGATGTTACTATTGCCAGTACTGCTTTGTGGTGTAATGACTGTATATGTGGTGGGATCTATTAAGTAAAAATTAAAATTTCGTTGAAATCTACAATGATGTTCCCATTGAATACTTACTATTCGCTGACTGTAAATTATAACTATTTTGTATTCTAACAAATTGCGGTTGATTTGCAGTTGTCTGAAATTTGAGATATTTATCGTCTTAATCAATGGCCATTTTATGGATAAATAGAGTTAACTTCACTTTTTTTTTTTTTTTTTTTTTTTTTTTTTTATATGCTCACAATTACCGAGATTTGGGCCTACGTGTGTTAATTTTAATTTCCATTAACATGCACTTTCAAATTCCTCAAATCAAGTCTTTATAAACAATGCACCGAAAAAAATTTGAAAAACATTTAAGAGCACCTTTCTTAAGTTAGATCTAGGATTTTCCTCACATTCTACATTCTATTGAAAATTTCGAACGTACCTTTACGCGATTGGTGTGTAATAATTGCATAAAACTTTCTTCTTACCTCCTCCTTCTTAACCAACATTCCTCTTATCGTGTTTCTATGGAAAGCCATACATGATTAGTAGTAGTTAGAAAATGTTGTAAAACAAAATTCATTTGGAAAGAATTTAACTTTGGAAATCGAAACATCCGATTTTGTTTTGAAATTTGAATTAAAAAAAATTCGATTTCGTCCTCAGAAAACCTATTGCAGAGTAAACTAAGTTTTTGGAAAATCATGGTTGGCCTTTTCCTTTTACAAGTAATTCTAAAAGCAAAGACCAGTTCCCTGTCTACGGAATGGTAGAAGCCACAAGACAAGTCCAACTTAGTCAAGCTTAATTTTGAATTCAACTTTGCGTAAATGATTTAAAAAACTGTTTATGATCAATCTTTACCACCTGAGCGATGCTACGCGACTGCTAAATTGTCAGTCAAGTTCAATTATTTCTTTGATTCTATTGACATTTTCGACGACATTTGCAAGGTGGAGTGTAAATATCAAAAATACCTGATCGGAAACGACCACACGTGATTGGTTGTTACAGTAGTAGTAGCGTGATCGTAAATTCCATTCCTAATTGCAGAACCCTGGCTTGCAAAACTGTACAATGTACTGCATTTTCTTTTTTTAACGCCTTGTAACTCACAACTGAATGAACCAAACAAAAAAAAAGTAAAAGAATTTTTTTAGTGCGAAATGTCATCTTTCCAACGATCACAAATGTGCAATTCTTTTATCGATACTTTACGAGATGTCGCGATCACTTGTCTGTACTTTCTGTAGTGCTGGTGGATGCAAAGGTCTACTGTAGTTTTCTAAAGATTAATGGTTGTCTTACGTGTTTTCAATATTCTCTGCACGTGTTTACAATTTACCTGTTTTCAAATTAACTCTACAAAACAGAAAATGGATAATTCGAAAGTAAAAGTGAGATCTGAACTTCAGCTTCAACTTCATCATTTAAGAAATGAAATCGCAATAAATTTAAAAAGAAATTGTTTTTTTTTTTTTACCTAACGAATGCTTTGAACTTTCTAGATATGGGGAAAAAATTCATTAACCGCAAAAAGCTTTTACACTGATATTTCAAAAATTTTCTCAACAAAAGCTTTGTCTAAGCTTCGTTCGTGCTTTGTTAAAATTCTTCTTTCCAGTTTATCTGAAATTCAATTTGTTCAGTTTGCATCTACAAAATTACTTAATCTCAATCCCCAAGCATTTTAATTGGACGACTGCAGTTCTCTAGATCGAATAGAAACGACGTTTTTCTAATGTTCTTCGAAAGATCTCTTACGATTCGCGTTGCTAGATCAATAAGTTTGAAATCCTTCGATTACTCCTTCGAAAGAAAACCGATCGTACATCTTAACTCTTAATGTATCCTTGTGGCTAGTAAAACAGGATGAGTATGGAGTTCTTAGAGCAAGATGATTACATTATTAATCATCTATCTTACTTTTGTACTAACTTTTCACATGGATTCTGTCTATGTAAATAGCTCATAGGCCTTTAGACTTTATAGTTATTTAATCAAATTAAATGAAATGAAAATATAAAAAATATATATTTCGGATCGTTTAATAGATCGTACTAATTGGAAAACTCTCAACTAGGAATATTTTAATATTAATTAATAATTTAAAAAAAAAATCGACATATTTTATTCGATGTGGATATTATGCATTGAAAAAGTAGCCAATTATTAAAATAAAAACAACAAAAACAATTGTAACTTTACTATTGAATTATTGTTTTATATACGGAAGGCATGCAAAAGTTACATTAGACGTATTCTTTCGATTACAGCAGTCAAACCTGTCACGCCTCTCTCTCTGTTGAAAACACAATTATAGCGATAAAACTTTATATCAAATTATTCCTATCGAGTTCACTAATCAACAAGCCTAGCTTGCTAATATTGTCCTTTTTCCCAAGTACAGTTTTCATCAAAATGCAGCATTTAATTTAATACTTTAAATTTGATTTTGAAATTATCTTTAATAAAATTGCCTGAAAAAATTTGTTTTTTTTTTTTTTACTTTAATTTGAAAAACCAAACTTACGAAAAAGCTTATGCTGCGCCACAATTTACATAATTTATAATGTCTTCGGTTATTTTCAATTGAATAACTAAGTTAGTAAATCCCCATTATTTTATATATAAATGAAGTAAGTCGTTCTTATATTGTCATACAATAGAAATAAACAATCGCAGCATGATATCAAAATAAAGGGCGCCCTTGTTACGCATAACTTTTTTTGTATTTAATTTTTCCTTAAACGCACTTACGCACAAAATTTCACTATTGTTTATTATTTTTGTTCTTAAACATGAAATTTGATTTTTATTTACTATCATTCTTGTGCCAAAGATATACGATATACCTCATTGATAGGGCGTTTATTGTAAGGCAATCTTTTAGAAAATAAGAAAGGAATTTAAATCGAAAACTTTAAAAACATGTTGTAGAAAAGCAAAATTTATTTATTTAATTGCATTCTACATATCTTACAAATGATTAGAAATTAAAAAAAAAAAAAAATAAATAAATAAAAAAATATTTTCAAAATATATCTAAATATTTATCTATAAGAAAAAAATTTTTTTTTTTTTTGTATGTATTTATTTTCTCCGCACGTCTGTGTCTCGTTGTAAGTTCTTATTACGATTCCAACTATTTATCTAGAATAATAATCTAAGTTCTACATATGTGTTTTCCATGCACAATTTTTTTTCAAAATTTAACAAAATCAAGTCTATTAGATCATTAGAAAGAAACGATTGCTTAAAAGCATTAAACTTGCTTTCGAATTTTTACATATTTGAACAAATATTTAATATTTGAAGAAATATTTGACATTTAAATAAATATTTAATATTTAAATAAACATTTAATATTTAAATAAATATTTAATATTTAAAATCATTAAAGTAAATATCCACTAATTTCTGATTACCAAAAATTTCTGAGGCGATTTAATGGTATGCGGTCAATTTGTAAAAATAAAAATTGGAATAAAAAGCTAAAAATTAACGTCTATATATATTGGATTGATCGTCTAAATTTTGAAAATATGCAAAGTCTGCTCCAGTTTTGAGTTAAGCAAAAGCTAAATTTCTAAACTCTATTATCCAACCCAATTTCAACCTCAAAACAAAGCCAGAGGCTTTCTAAAAAAAAAATTTCTGAATCCTTACAATTTGTATAAATATATGATTGTGGGTGTATAAGAAAATTAAATTTCAATTTTTTTAATAATCAAATATATCGTTTATATACAATAAAAATTTAACCGAATAATCACAACTTTGAAATCTTCTTTACTTTCAAAAAAATGCAAAATTTTATTTGTTGTTTTAATTAACAATTCTAACAATTATTTAACATAATTGAAGTTTAAACCATTTTGGGGAATACTTCTTTGCATGTTACATATTAGGCAATTCTCACATTTTCAACTTTTTGATGAACAATAGAGATGTGTCAGTAGTTATTTTTGATGTATAATGTGTCCATGAATATGAGTGGAATTTTACAGATTACCCCCAACACAAAAGCTTATTTATTATTCTTGTACTTACCATTTGTGTGAATGAACCCATATTACCGCCAACCGTGGTTGCGTAGACAGCAGCTCCTGACGATGAGCCACTACCAACAGGCTCTTGTTTAATTTCCACTTGTTTTAAAACTTTAATGATTTTACCTAAGAAAAGGAAAAAGGAAAAATTTATAAATAACAATTCTCAGATAAACGTTTACAATAAATTATAAATATAACACGCACATATAAACAAATTTATACATAACAACACTTGTTATAAATGGTGCACAGCTCAAGTCAAAGAGATAAAGAATTAATAAAAAATCAAACTGCATCCACTCAGAATACCCTAAATATCTTGCACACAATTTTTCCGGTTGCAACTGCAAGCGCGCTTTTAGCAACATTTTCTATGTTTGTAAAGCAAGGAGAGATGATAATAGGAGAAAAGAGACAAAAACACTAAAAAGCAAAAATACATTGAAACATAGCGATTAACAGAAGAAAAAAAAACGTATATATAGGTATATAGATGAGCGTGCGTGTTTGTATGTGTGTGTAAGCACACACATAAATAACAACACAGCTATAAGTAAAACAAAAATGAATGAATTTCTCTCAAATGCGAAACAACTCAAATTTAAGCACTTAAACGGGCATATTTTTGGTACTTTTGCAAAGCTAAAAAACGAACACTTTTCTCTCGAAATCAAAATGCATCTCTCGCAATAATAGAACACAAGAGCAAATAAGAAAAACAACAAAATTTAAGCATAAAACCCACACAAATCTCACTATTTTTCTTCTTCTTCTTACGTCTTTTTATTTTTAACACACACTCATACATATTCTACGTCTCAGAACTTTAACCTAACTAACAAATAATAATAACATGGCACGCACCCACCGCTTAAATTAATATCAAATAAACCTTTATTGATGGCTACAAGCATTAGATTTGCATTTTTTTTTCACTTTCAGCCTTAGATTTCGCTTTGTTTGTAAAGAACGTAATAAATTTTTATATTTATTATAAAGCAACCACTAACTTGCTATTAATCATTGATCAACTAAGCGTTCTCTTTCTCTTTGCATTGTCTCCGTTTAACATTATTAAACTCTTTTATCTTCTTATCACTTACAAACACAACATTAGCGCATATGATTTTTCTTTTTCTCTATGTACAATTTCAAGAGAAGACCTCTTTTTTTTGTATTTTATTCTTAAAATTTACCTTTTATTCCCTTTGTGAATTCTATATATTCCTGATAAATTCCTATAAGATTAAAGCGTTGTTTATGCAAAGCTCGATGGCTTTAGCACATTGCTCATAATTGTCCTCAAAAAATTTTTTCAAATAATATTTTGTTGGAAACTGTTATAGTTCTATGTAAAAATGCATGTCAGAATTTTACTTTCTCTGTTAAGTAACAGCCTTTAATATCAGATGTTTTTTTTCTATGTTACTGTTTACAGTTATAAAAAAAAAAAGAAGAACGTAACAATGAAAATGTTATACAATCCCGTTTAAATCAGCCAAATTTGTTATTGTTATGAAATGTCATATAACAGAAACGAAACCGCGCGCATACTCAATTAGGTCTGTTCGTGTATTTTGTTAATATTTTATTAACAGAGTTATGCGGTCTAAGCTAATTTTATGCTAAGTTTGTACAAGTTGTGTTAACTTTGTATAATCAGCGCCTTAGTTGTTTAACTTTTTCAGTTCTTTTGCGTTATCATTTGTAGATCGTAGATTTTGTAGATTGCATAATGATATGTAAAACTGGTTTCGATCTTTTTATTCTTTCGATAAGAATGACTATAAATGATAACAATACTTTATATATAGCTTGCGTAACTACAAGGGATAATATCGGAAGTAGCCTTTTACGCATTCCCAATTCTTTGAGTTGTAAAGTGAGCAAGAGAAAGGCCAGTGAAACTATCATTTTTATAATCAATCTTGAGAGAAGGCGTCATACTAGTAAATTGCAACGCACACATGTATACATTATAAGCTATAATAAACAACATTTCAAAAATGTGGCCCATTTATCAAAGAGTAGCTTGCCAAAGTAGTGTGGCTTGGATCGAGATATAAGACATGGAAACAATCGTCTTGGTTACATATAGTCAAGAGATAACTGTAAGAAAAATAAATTTCTAAACGTCTGACTCATCTTTGATACGTCTTCAAAGAAGTATAACTTTATCTTATTTCTATTCTTTGCCCTGTTATCCAATTTACCAGAAAATATAGTATATTGGCTTTGCCATATATTTTTTTCTTATAAGTTATGCCAGACACGCAAGAAAATTTAAATAATCTTTTGGGTAATCCTTGCGATAGGTTAACCATATAATCTCCCCATCCATACTTTCGTCCACTTTGCCATCTGTTGTTGCAGATGGGAGTGTTTCACCCATAAATATGCTAAAAAGATTAAATGATTTCAAAAAAAAAGACAAAATTTCACAATTTTATCGACGATCAGAGTTCATACCCATAGAGCTAGGAATCTGGAGAATCTGCCAAAAAACCATTTTAGCGAATGAGTAAGTAAAGCAAAGGTAGCTTAAACTTACATATTACGATGTGAATATAATTACGTATAGTCCTTACTATTCTCCAATACTGAACTAATCGAAATAATTTAACTAATCTTCAAAATTGTAAGAATATTAAAAATATATTTCAAATCATCTAACAAAATTAACACACAATTCATGCTATTGGCTAATTTAAGACTTATCAAGTCTTCTTAATAAAAAATCATACGTGAACTTTATTCATCTAATTCATGCTCAAATGTATAGTTAGATTGCGTCAGGTTTCTGCTAAATATTTGTATTGATGGAACGATACGAAATGTATTTGTATCCTTGCAATGATATTTTAGTCCATTTCTAAAAATTTGTAAAATTTGTCTTTAGAAGACACCCATTAATCTCTCTTTGCGTTCGTATTAAATCTTTTACGATTTCCTATATCTCATCATCATCACTTTACTATATAAGTGCAAAACTTTGATTGCTTAAACTTCATGTAATCATTTAATAATTAACTGTGAGAGAATGATAAAAGATTGAAGGTTGTTTAGGTGGCTGATGTTTTTAATAGACACAGAATACACTAAATAATAAAAACAATAACAACAACAAAAATACAAGTATTTAATAAAATATGGCTGAAGAAACACGAAGAGAATGTGAAAAGAAAATAGAAATATTAAAATAAAGACATAATAACTGAAACCGCAAGAGGGGTGAAATTAACGTAAGCTATTGGAGGAGGGAGGGAAATAAATTAAAGAATTAAATAAAATTTATAAATACTTTATAGAATAAGATAATCAGACCACATGCGTAGGTCTATGAAACCGATATATAAGTGAATCGCGCTTACTCACCATTTTCATCCTTGTAGAAGTAATTGATTTCATCCGTAACAGGGGCGGCAGCTGTAGAAAAATGCGCCATTTTTCTTTTTTAATTACACTCGTTTAATATCAAAGAGGATATGGAAACTATATGCCACTTAATCTTAATCAGAAAATGTTAACCTTTTAACAGGTTAAACAATTGTCTTAAAAAACTCTATTCTTTTAGTTTTTCTTTTTTTTTTTTCTTCTTTGCTGACGTCTTAGTGCCTGCACTAATTTCAGTCTGTGTCTAGTGATTTTTTTCTTCTACATAGAAAAATATAAAAGAAAAACACGCTTCTAATCGTTTACTTATCAATTACTTTAACCACTTTTTGTTATCTACGCTTCCTTTTTATATAAAAAAAACAAAACCCAACATAATTGTTAAATTAAACTAAGGAGTTTTTCTTTTATCTTTTTTTTGATACGAGAATATTTTACTGGCAGACATTGTTCATCCTTTTTAAGCTATTTTCGTTTCAAGTAAATGTTCCTCAAATTTCATAGAGAGGGAGACTTAAGCATTTAAGCTTCCGTTTTGGAAAATCTCGTCAAGATATTAAAAGAAGAAAAATTCACTTAAAGTTCACAGTCAGTCAAAATGGCGAGAGAAGGAATTTCCAGCGTTTCTTTTCTTTTCAACACCACACACACCGAAAATATATAAATTTTCAATGACCTATTTACGGCACTAATACTTCACCGATTTTTATCATTCGAACGGCAAAAAATTAAGAAAAATCTGAAATTTTCAAATATGTAAAACTTTTGACGATTGCTACAGTTTTAGTCAATGAAAATGGGCATTGAAAATTTCACAGAATTTACCAAAAGCGTCGTGTTGGATCTAAATGAGCGAGCAAATGACCCGAATGCAGCTCAGCTGATTAACCGCGCGCCAAACAAGCATCGTTAAGTGTTGACAACACAATTAGTTTAAGAAACGAAAAATCGCGTTTTTGATTTTCAAAAGTAAAAATCAATTAAAAATCATCTCAATGTTAATGACAATACTGCAGGGTAGTAAAAAACAAAAGAAAATGATAAAAGATTAAAGTAACATTTACAAAAAGTTATCGATATTCATTTTTTTGGAATTTTCAAATATTTATAAGTAAGCAACAGCTAATATTTTAACGTGTTTTCTGAGAAAAAACGCTTGAAACACATTATACACTTATTACTCCCGTTCGCCTGACATTTTTCCGTATGGTTTAGTATTGCCAAGTCTAAAGAGATGTGTAAAATTTAGATATAAAGTTTAATATGGTTTACCTGATAAGGAATTTAAAACTCATGCATAAGCTTTTCCTTGAATCAACCTATCGTTATCTATCTGTTTAAGTAACATCAAGAATTACACTTTTCTATTGTGATTCTTATAAACAATTTTTTTACTTTGTTATTGAAGTTTTTTAAGTCCAAATGCGTTTTAACAATTGTCTTTAATGGAGAAAAGAAAAGTTTACACTAATGTTAAAATTTTCATACTCTTCGTTGGCCATTATTCTCAGTTGTCCAAAACCAAAAATTCCTTCCAGCAAAGTCAAGTGAAAAGTCACTTGTAGGCAACGAATCCAAATACAGCAAAGTTTTCACGCTGCAAATAGCTTGGTGAAGTTGGGAAGCTGAAGGACGAATGTATTCGTGGCCCTCACAAAATAGATCAGCTTACATCGTAACAATTTTCAGAATATATATTTCTATATACACAACGTATTTTCTATATTATTCAAATCTTAGGATGTTCGATAGAAAAATAGAATATTCCGAGTAGATGCAAAGTCAAAACGTGTGGCCTTTATAGACCTTTCGGATGAAGTTTTGAATTGAATTGTTTCTGGAATGTTGTCCCAGTTAGATATGAAAAACTAGTTAAAAATTGCTTTTTAAATTGCAAGAAACAGCTCCAAATAATAATCAAGGCAATCCTAAAAATTCTATTCTCCTTTTAAGGTAATTATTATTAAAGTTAGACTTTATAAATAAGAAAAAACTTACATACCTACACCGATGTACTGACTCTGTGGATTTGAAAGATTGTTCAGTAAACTATCTGTTCTGTTGTTGTGTGTATAAATCGTTTTTTCCTTCGTTTCAAAATATTTACATTCTTTCCGGAAACGGAAATGATTGTTATATAAATTCATAATGCGACATTTTTGAGAAGACTTACTTTTCTTTAGCTTACGTTGAACTTATTTAAAAGAAAGTCGTCCAACTTTAGTTAATAAATATTTATATGAAAAACTAAAAAATATCTGTTGTGTTTTCCTTAATTTACACTGCATGAGAAAATAAATAAATAAATAAATAAAATTCATAAGTGCAATAAATAAGAGGAACAAGAACAAAATTAAGAACTGGAAGTTAGAAAAAAGGTATGACTTCCTGTCATATCTACTGTTATTCTCATTTTCCGATCATTTTCCTTTCAGCAGCTGCTTAACATATGTTTATTTGCAATAACACGGGAATGTTGTAAAAGGAAAAAATTAAGACGAGGATGACATGTAGGAAGAATTTACGTATCTGTATGATAAGAAATGTGTTTTGTTTTGTTTACAAATTCTTGCTATAATGCATTAATGCTATAATGCTGTTGAACATCCCTGTTTTAATGTAATTAACATGTGATTGCAGAAAATAATTTTTTATAAAAATTTCGAAAAACCAATATTTGCAATTAAAAAAATATTTTCGAAGTGCGCAGGTGTTTGCTCCAAAAAATTAAGATTAACAACCAAAATAAAATGAAACCTACTTTGGCAGCGGATGAAATGTTTCCTGACTTTGCCGGTCATATGGATATGGAAGAAGTAAATATTGATTTGCTTCGTTTGTTAATATAGAATCTTAATTTTCTTCTTTTTTTAGTCCGGCAGTTCTTCAGCAATTCTAATGGACTTGGCTTCCAATGAAAAGCATGTACATGCAGACTTCTATAACGACTTCGATGATTTATTTGATGATGGAGACGATGATCTTTTTGTCACTAACGAAAACAATAATTGATCAAGTTTCAACCAAAAAATCAAGTTTTTACATTTTTATAAAAAAAACATCTGGGATTCTACTTTTCTCATTTACAATTTATTTTGCAGCTAAACATTTTTTACAAAATGTTTATAATTATAAAGAAAGAAAACAAAATCGTAGAGAAAGATGAACAAAAAATATACAAAGTTATTAAATACGACTAGCACCTGAAGTAATTAAACACAAAAAAAAAAAGAAGAGGAAAATTTAAAACGAAGAATTACTACAAATATTTAACGATTATTTTTAAATTACAAGTAAATGAAATTAATTTAATGCTTTCTTCGATATTGCAGTTTTTTAATTTTGCACGAGAAAATAGCACTGCAAGTTTCATGGTCACTTTTGCAGACGATTACTACTAAAGATCTTATTTTTGGTTTTGTTTATATCAAGGAATGCTAATTTCACACACGAAGTCAATTAGAGTTTTGAAATAAAATGATAGTAGAGTATTAAGGGCTAAGTTGACTTTTTGTTTAACGTTAGAGATTTTCGTATCCTCAGTTTTTAGTTTTATCTTAAGTTTTTTTTTTGTAAAGAAATTTTGTTTAAAAAATTATAGACTTAAAAATTATGGAATAATATTTAACCATCTAAAGGCGGTCCTAAATACACCATAGAGACTTCTGTATTGCCATAAACTGCGGAGACAGTAGGATACAATTTTTTATCCGGTAAACCTATAGATATTTAAATATAATTTATAAGAAAGTATGACTAAAATAAAGTAGCAATGTTTACCTCGAAACGCTACGCCCAAAAATTCATAGTTTTTTTCAAATGACAACGTATTATCATCGCAGTCTAATATAACTCGTATTCTTTCACCCACCTATTGCAAATCCCAAATAAATATTTAAGTTATAAAAAAATTACACAAATTTTTTCACCTGGTACTTTGGAGCATTATTTAATAAGGGATAACTGCCTTGGGCATCGCCATTGTGAAGCAAATGGTTTTCTACTAAATTCCAGCCCCAACTTTGGTCATCAGAACCTAATAAGGCAACATAGCCGTGACACTGCAAAGCAGCTTCTTTCGTGGATATACCTACTACTGCCACTGTACCCAATGGACCTTCCCATATTACTTCCCAAGTATGACGACCTTGACGAAATCCAATTTTTCCTCTAGACGCGTCAGTACTTTGAGCTACAGGATTGCTTTAAAATTGAAAGTGAAGCTTTGTTAATAAACCACTAGATTTGCACAACAATTTACCGGTGTAATGTGAATCCATTAGGTTTTATGTAAACATTCCTTGAACAATCGTTAGGATTCCATGCATGGTAGAATGCTCGCAATTTCATTTTGTAAGTAGGCACCGACGATAATAAATCCGATTTTAAAGCCTCTTCTGGCAACTTACGTATACAATGTGAACGCCACACATCACTGTTTTCATCGTCTAAAAAATTCTTCCAACTTCTACACACTAGAGCACAATTTCTGAGATCGCTTAAATCCAAATATGAAAATATCACTTCCAAAACATTGTGCTTTATCATAGAGGCTATCAAGTCCACCATTATTCCAAAATATGCCTATGTTTATTAACTAAAGGAATGCCGCCGCTTAACAAATAGCTTCAAGTGCTTCCCGATTAATTTATTTTTTACACTTTTGTTATTTACTGCCTGATTGCGCGATGTCTCTCTAATCTCCCTTACTAACAACTCTCCTTAACTAAATTAACAAGGATTTATAGCACAATTATCCAACGACGTATTGTGATGTATCGTAATAAACTTGTTGTGATACGAATGCCATGTTTTTCTTTTATGATATATTAAAATGGACTAATAAATTTAAGCGACCATAACACTTCAGAAAATTATACTGTAAAATTTCTCTTCAAGAAATCTTATTTTTAATACAATTTAATTTATCTCAATTGGTTTTAATTTGCATAGCTGCCTTAATCAGCATAAATGTCTTTATGTGTTGTCTGATGAAACAGCTGATAGATTATGAGATGATACGTTACGGTGTTGGCTAATAGAACCTTCAAGCACCCTTAGGAAATTATTACACGAGGGTGGTAAATTTTGATTTTGTTCCATTCCATTATTTCAGTTTTGCTTGGTGTGTGTCTAGAATTCCTCTCTTACGCATTTGCAAAATCTAGATAAGCTTAGAATATTACGCTTGCAGGCACAGGTAGTATATAACTATAACTTACTATTATTTTTTTTTATTTTGTTGTTATACTAAAGGAGGTTTTTATGTTGACATTAGAAATATTAAAATAAGAAGAAAATTTTGGATATATCGTGCAAAGAACCGTCTAAATAATGGCTATTAAAATCCTAATCAATATTGATGCGTTATTATTATTTTATATATGTGAGTAGAATTGAACTGATACTGCGAAATACTGTATTTTATACTTACATTAACTAATAGCTAGTTTGAGTAGAAAAGAAAAAAAGATGAATGAAAGATTTTTAAAGGTAAATAATAAATTCATTTATTGTGACTTCTTTGAGCCACCTATTTCATCCATTTGGCTCTTATTTGCGCAATTGTAAATTTCCGGTCGTCAACATCAACCAATCCAACGAATAAAAGTAGATATTATTTGTACACATATCTTATATATATCTTCTATATATATCTTCTTATTCTTATTTGCTAACAATAAAGTAAAGTAATCGTATTTGAAGAAGAAGAAGTATATGTACAGAAAACAAACACATATTTCTCTCATATATATGTAAGCATTATACTTATGTGTTGCTATCCCTGTCTTTAAATTGTATACATATTTTGCTATTCCAGTCTTTAAATTTTTGCTTTTCCTTTTCGCACTTAACACGTGCTATATGGGAACAAGAAGAAGTATACATAAACAAATATATGCAAACAAAATATACACGTTTTTCTATCGCACATATGTGCGTTATACCTCTTTTGCTATCCCCGTCATTAAACTTTTGCTATTCGATTTTCGCATTCTATTTCAGCAAACACACATATTGGGTCCATGCATCCATTATTTTTAACGTTGGATGTTAAAGATTTTAAGCTTGTATTCAACCAATTTACCAAAATTTGTTTTGTTTCTTTTTCTAATTCTGTCCTTTTTACTTTCTAATATTCCGATTTGTCTCATTAACTAGCTAACACATATAAAATTTGATTTTTCAAAGTAAAAGTGTTGAATTTTTAAAGTAATGCCGTCAATTTCAAAGGGTTTAAAGAATTAAGGAACCTTTTTTTCTTTCTTTTATATTTATTTACGATTATCATGATACGATTAAGAGATGATGTTTCTTCAGTTATTGAATATATTCGGCTGAGTCATAAATAAATTCAATTTTTTTTACTTGCTGATTTTTTCCAATTTTGCTAGGGGATTAGGAATTTTTCCAGATTGATTGTCATGTATTCATGTTTCCTGTCATATCTCTTATTTATTGCCATGGATTTTGCTTGAATATTGTGTTTAAAAGACTGCTTTTAAGAGCCTTAAAGGCATTACAAGACACGTCGTCCTTTAATGTCGCATCTCCAGAATGAAATTTGACAAATCAATTTCTAACTGCCCGATTGCTTATTAGATCTTCATTGTTGCATACTTTTTCAACAGTACCTTTAGCGCCACTGCCTCGTTTAAATTCCTAAAATATCGCACAACGAATATTTACGTTATTCACTCAACTTTAGGGGTTACGTACGGCAATTTAAGAAAAAATTCACCATACGGAGCAGTTATATGAGAAGGATACTTGTACTCTTGTCATTTAGTGAAAGCAATAACTCGTATGTCTCGGTGACTCGGCAGTTAGGTATGACTTATAGCAGATCAACCAGGCCATAATCCACACAACATATTGGCTGCGCGAGAAATTTCCCGGACCTGTGATTCCACGATTTGATGTGAATTAGTCAAAAAGATCGGATAAGTTCCCACCGCTGGACTTTTTTTGTGGGAACAATCCTCAAACACTTGACGTTTTGAAAATGAGCATCCGTCAAGTTAGGGCTGAACTGTTGCTATTTATTCAGTCCTGTAAGATGGTCCATGAAAGATATTTGAATGATATCGTACACCACAATTAATGTTAAGGTCCAAATAGTATATTGAAAAAAAAAACTTTGATCCAAATCTCAATTAACAGTATGTTTTATTTCCGTTTGCTTTTGGAACTATAACTTCTCATACACAATCAATGACATCGTTCGGATAACCCTTTCCCTGCCTCAATGCACTGAGTTCTTTAATTCATGGATAAATTCATATCTGCGTTCTTTAAAAGGACATTTGAATGATGATGCCAAAGATCTAATGTAATGAAAAAAAAAAAAAAATTTAATCTAAATCTCAATCAGAAATGTGTTTTATTTCTCTTTGTTTTTGGAATCAATCTTTAGTTTACATCTAGTATGAAATGAAATATTAAACAATTTTGACAAACAATCTATTTGTCATTTTGTTTCATTTTTATATTTATTAAGTTTTTTTTTTGTTTTTTTTTTTTTTGTATATTAATAAGAACTTACATCGACAAAATATTGTTTACAATTGATTTTAATTCAAATTGAATAAAACAAATGCAAATATAAAGACAAGGAAAAAATGCAAATACTGTTGTAAGAATTATTTTTAATATATAATATATATATATAATATCTAAGCATTAGAGAGAGAGAGAGAAATAATATTTTTATTTAAATTTTTGTTTAGTTTTCTTTTTTGTTTTGTTTTTTTGTAGTTTTTTAAAGGAACTATTAAAATTGAATATTTTACGAAATTTGTAATATTTTTGCATTATCTACCAATAGATGGAGCTGTAATTCTTCCTTCTGTAATCAGCGATCTTGAAAAGTGCAAAATTTCCCATTAAAATAGATTTTTCATTTGATATAGCCGTCGTTGCCTCCTTATTTCTTTCGTTCCCCCATACTTATCAATCTTTGGAACCCTCAAATTTAAAAATTATGAGATACTAGATTCAACAACTAAATTTGAACCTGGATTTGATCTGTTTATGAATAAACTCACTGGCATCTAAACTTAAAAAAAAAAAATCTAAGAATTCAATGAAAAAAACGAAAACAACAATTCTTTACAACTTCCTGCAAAACTGGATACGTATACTTAACAATGCCAACTTATTATTCATTTTGCCGATATTACAATTAGTATATATTAAATATTTTGTTTTATATAGTTGCTCAAGGAGTTGTGTATTCAAAAAGTTACAGTCAACAAAACTTTCATTATTTCTTTCAACAATGCACTGAGAGATGTTTTTTTTTTTAAATATTTACATACATTTTCTTTGTTAAATAGTCAAAATTATGTCAAAATATTTTTTCTTTCACATCTATCTTAATATTAAGTCAGGTAAATTTCCTTTTTTTTTTGTTATTTTTCAAAAATAATTAAAGAATATTTATATTGTTTTTATTTTTTAGAACAAGTTAATATTTTTTAAGAAGATTTTAAAGTTTTTTTTTTTTTAATTATTTTCTCTTTAGTATTTCATTTTGTAATATTCTTTTTTTGTATTATTAAAGATATTATTTTTTTAAATATTATGTTTTTTAAATATTACGTTTTTTAAATATTATGTTTATTAAGTGCTTTTATTTTTTTTTTTTTTATCAATTTTGATTTACTTACGTTTGTCTTGTCACTTCACAAATTTTTCTATTATATGTTCCTCGATCTTCTTAATTTTATTTTGATTTTATTATTTATACCCACCCTAACTAAGTGTATAAAATGTGTACAAACGCTTATAGAATTGCAGATTTGATAAAATGCATTTAAAAAATTGTATGAAAAATGGAAGTTTTTAGCTTTCGCTCCTGCCTCTTTATTTGAAAGTGCAAAAAAAAAAATTGAAATAATTTTAAATTGAATTTTGAGTTTGACTTGTTTTGTTTACAACACTTTTCAAAATTGTAAAACTTTTTCGCGATACTGAATATGCACAAAAATCATATAAGGGTCGATAATAAAAACCTTGTCATGGGCTTAATTAAAAAATTTACTTAATTAAAAAAAATCATTAAAATCATACTTAAAAACTACTTTTAGGTTTTCAGTCTCGAAAACAACTATATTTTGAAACTTATTCAAACTTATCCATTATTCATATTCTAGCAGAGATGTAGCTTAAGCTGTTTTAAAACGGAGTTATAGTAAGAAGAGAGTGAAAAGCTAGCGAATATGGGTTTCAAGTAAGAGAACAAATGTGATAATCTTTTCAGATTTTTATATCTATTCGTTTTCTCAAAATGTTTTCAATACTCCGAAGAAAATTTCAGACACTATATGCATTATATACGCATATAATACACATATCCTTGATTAGTGTTAAAGTATGAAACGGTCTAAGCATGTTTTGTATGTTTCCGTGCCTCTCAGTTTGTGTGTTTGTTTATGGTAAGCATTAATTAATCCGGTTACGAAAAATTAAAAGCAGGAGACTTAAATTCGATAAAGACTTTGCGGATTTTTGAACGTAGGACGAATATGTCAAAGGACACTTGCACCGTACAGAATAGATTAATAACATCTCTGCTTATAAAAGTGTAAAAGTTTTCAATTTTTTATCTAGCAGACCGTAAACGATAACAAATTTTTGCACAGATGAGAGAATAGACCATGCCTACTCTACATTATAGAATAACGAAATTTCATATTTTTTTCTTCCGATCATTCTTTTTATAGACTATAATACTCGCGGTGGGGTGTGGGGTATAGGTATTAAAAGTTTATACGGTTGTATGTAACACCCAGAAAAAGCTTAAGACAGAATCACCTTTTTTGTTATGTTATATATAAATGTACATTCGGAACTGTTTTCTGAATTGATTTAAGGCTGTCTGTCCATTAGTTTGATGAAATGTGATATACTGGCTTCTTTTGGTCTAAAGTCCACTGAAGCCTATTGAAAATGCATTTGATCGAATCATTTTTATGACAACTATCCATGCAAAGACCCATTTGAAAAAGTATTAATATGAAAGAATTTGCAAATTTCTAAAGGTTTTCAATCAAAAATTGATACAAACCAATATTTTAAGATATAAAAAAAATGTAAAAAATTTCGATCGGATGGGACTATTTATGAACTGCTTCCCATGTAACTATTCTTAGGAGAAGCAAGTCTTTATATGGTAAAATGTTTATTTAAACTATCTCCTGTACAACTATTCTTATGAAAAGCAGGCCCACTTATATGATAAAAATGTTTAAGATGAGTCCGTGATAATATAGTTTCACATAAAACTTAACTCTAACAAATTTGAAATTTATTTAGGCCTTTATTTGGAACTTGTCCCATATAACGATTCTCATTAGAAGAAAGGCTTTTTATGACAAATGGGTTTGATATTTAATATTTCATAATGAAAATTGGTCCGCACTAATAATTTTGAAAACGCTTGCAAACGCTGCTGCTATGTCGGCTAATTGAGTCATTAAGGCGACGTGTACTCCTTTTATATGATTGAGAAATCATAACAAATTAATTTGAAAAATCGCTTTCCAAGGCTTCGATTTGTTTTTATAATAAATAATAATTCATGATCGAACGGTCGAATCCAATAAGACTGCTGGACGCTTCTATGTATAACAAAGATTAGTGCCATTTGCATACGTTACACTTAGGCTGTGAGTATATTATAATATATATGTGTGACACGGTTTTAAGGCAAACATATTTCCAGAGAGAGATCTGTTTTCTTTTATTAATATATTTATTTTGAATTATAAATTTTTTGTTTTTTCTTACACCAGGCCGAGACTAAGAATGAAACAAAAAAGTTTAAAGAAAAGTTAATCGTAAACGTGCACTTTAGAGAAACTTCGTAGAATAATAATAACATATTTCATAAGTGCTGAGAATGGCCAGGTCTGATGGAGTCTAGTATTCTTTTTATATCCACCACCTAAGGTGAGGAGTATATTTCATTTTGTCAATTTGCTTGTAACGCCCAGAAGGAAACTTCAGAGATCCCACAAAGTACATATATTCTTGATTAGCATCAAATTTACAACCGATTAAACCACGTCCGTCCACTCTTCTGTCCGGCTGTCCGTCTGTCCGTCTGTGTAATGTCTGTGGTAAACATTCTACTGGCGACAAAAGCAAAGATATCAGCTTCAAATTTGGCAGAAACGTTGGAGATTCTTGCGTGCAGTTTGGTATTGAGTCAAATGAGCCGAATCGGTCAAAGGGCAAGCCTTTAGTACAACGTAGACTGAGAACATCTCTACTTTTGGAAGCAAAAAAAAATTCGATTTTTGCTTATTACTCATAAACTGTAGCAGGTATTTCCAAAATATTGCACTAGCTATAGCAATAATCTCTGTGCAAAAAAGAAAAGGAGCGACCACACCTATTCGATATAATAGAATATTGAAATTTAATTTTTTTTGCGAAAATGTTTGCAACATTAAGAAAGATGCTTTTTTCGGAACCACATAAAATGTATATATTCTTGATTAGTATAAAATTCGGAATCCACCTAGACGTATACGCCGTCCGTCTGTCTGGCTGCCTAACTATCTAAAGTCTATGGTAAACATTCTCCTGGACGCAAAAAAAGATATCGGCTGTAAATTTGGCAGAAACATTGAAAGTTGTTTCACATACTTTGCTATTGAAAA
>KK351094.1:115236-143191 GCA_000671755.1 Glossina brevipalpis
TTTTTATTTTGTTAGTATTGAAAAAAGTTTTTTTTTATATTTATCGATTTCATTCAGGTTAAATATTAAAGGACTAAAAACCCGTATTTAGTTTTCAATTTAAATTTCAATATTGCCACAAAAAATGCTTTATATATATGTATACAATTATATTATTACTAACATGTCTTGAAAATACACTGAGAGATTGTCGAAAAGTGAATTTTTTGATTTTATTTTTTTTGAGGTTAGATTTCTTATTTTTATTTGTTAGGAATAGATTAGACAAAAATTAATGTTCGTTGGTGTTTTTTCCATTTTTGAAAATAAAAAAAAAATTATAAATAAAAAGTTGCAAAAAGAAAAAGAAAAATATTTTAATTTGAAATTTTGAAATTGAAATTGAATTGTTTGAACTGTTAAGAAGCGTCTCTAGCAAGTCAGTACACGTGGGTTCAAATCTTATTGCGATAGACTCTTTTCATAATGAATGAAAAAACACCAACGAACCGATAGCCTAAGCTTGTTCTAGTGCTATCATCTCTCTAGTCTAGGAATTAATTTCATTAGTCTAGACTATAGTAATGATAATAATAATAAAAATTATTGTTTTATGAGCTTTTTTTGTTGTTGGAATTTTATGTTACTGATTCGATGACATGATTGAGGTCGGTAGTTTTACTTTTGTGGTATAAAGTGATCAATTTTTAGTTTTTCTTCTTTAAAAAAAAAAGAAAGAAAACACATAAATATATGTGACAATAAATTTTAGTCTAACTAACGGAAGAAAATTTGATTTTTGTAAATTTTCTTTAAGTTCATATTTAGTCTAAACCTTGAGTTTAATTTTAGAATGCTGATCCATATGTATGAGTATTTTTTCAGTGGGTTTTAAGAGACAATAAAAATATTTATTGTTTTCAAGAATTGTAAAAACTCCAAATTGTGATTATGGAAATACTTTGTAGCTTTTGAGTTCATGTAAAAAAATATCTTAGGTTTACTTTATATTTTGATAGTCATAGTTTATGGCAACAAATCAAAGCAACAAATAGTAAATCCTTAAGCTTAGCTGTTAATCTGTCCTCTGCCTATAAAATGTGAAACAATTTTTTTTTCTTTAATTTAAAAGTTCTGTCCTGTTTCATCTTGCAACCGATCTTGTTTAATTATTTTTAAGTTTGTATTTACGATAATTTCAAAATCGGATTATATAACGAAAATTGGCAACCGTGCAATAACATATAAGAGAGCAAAAAAAAAAAAAAAAGAGGAAAAGGCTGCATTATATTTTAAGTTCCAAGCAAAAGTAAATTCATACAATAAAATGGTTAGAAAGCTAAAATTAAGCTTACTTTTGCAATACTACTTTTGATCTGTCACGCTAGGATATCTTTGGTGACACAAAATGTCAGACGAATTATTTACTTTCAAGGCGTCTTTCAAGTTTGAGTTAAGTTTGGATAATTACGCAAAATTGCAAAAATGAATCCATTGACAAAAGATCAAAAGAAAAATAAAAAATTTTAAGTAATCTTTTTTGAGCTTTTAACGTAGCTGCTACTAAGCTTGCCTATAATTCTTTCTTGAATTGATTTAAAAACTTTTTCCTGCAGTTTCTTGTAATCGTCTACGTCTACTATCTCGGCGACGATAACGTTCGATTATTCTGCTACGATGTCTTTCGTGGCACAAGGACTCTGGTAAGCTATCAACTTTTTTTAAAACAATACGAAAAGTGAACGTATGTTTTGGAGAAGCGCTTGTCGCTCGTCGCGGTGATGGTGGTTCAAATTCACTACCACTAGAAAAACCGGCACTACCAGCACTGCCTGCAGTGCTTACCACTCTTGATATGCCGCTTGCATAGCCCGTAGGCGTAGACATTGAGCCTGTTGAAAATTGTTGAGTTAGAATTGAACTAGGTCGTGGTTCAAAAATATTGGCACACCTCTGATCTGTGCATAAGAACGTTTTTACCTCTTCTTCCTTTTGCTTAAAAGTAAGAGGGAAATGTTTTTTGGTGGGATCAGCAAAAGGACTAATGCGTTGTTGTTGTGATTGGGTGGTTTCAAGGTGACCATGGGCGGAGTGCGGTGGACAAGAAGAACTAGAATCATAACTGTCTCGCGAACTATAGTTAGAAGAAGTTTGATTAGACAGAGGACTGCGTGCTCTTGAAAATGCACCGGCTGGCAATATGTGTAGGGATCGAAAATTTTCCGCTTTTTGCTTTTTTGTGATTGGGAAATTAGGTGATCGAGCTGACATTGGTTCAGACGGTGTGTAATCAAAATGAGTTTCTAAAGAAGATTTTCTGCCACAAGACGATGTCGAGCGTTGAAACGTCTCGGCATCTAGTAGCTCAATTGAAGATTTTCTTAGATCAACGCTCGATTTTTTTGATTTTTCATCTATATCCACCATTTCGAAGCTAGAACTTTGATCTTCATAACTAGTCGATTGGTAACGGGAAATATCAAAACTGGTTTCCCTAGAAGAATATGGACATTCAAAACTAGATTCCGCTCGACTTGATTTACGATCACCTTCTACCATTTCAAAACTATCGCCTCCAGAATCTAACCTCTGTAAGTTTATAAGTTCTGTTTCATTATCGCCGGCTGGACTTCTTAAAGTCTCCAAGAATGGTGATCTTGGAGGATCGAAAGAAGAGCGACGAGAAGGTGGTACAAATTCTATAATTGGGCATTGCAAAGGAGACTTTTCAGCAGTCGTGGCACTCAGCGTAGCCGCGTCGGCTGCTTTTTTGGCGGCTGCTTCAGCTTCTTCAGTTTCTTTGCGTAAAATCTCTAAATTAATATAAATTGGTTCAGGTTTGTAGTCCTTTAAAATTTCAGCTAGTTCTGTGCGAAAATCCTCGGGTATAACTAGGTCATTCGAATCAGATTCACGTTCCTCACTGATGCGTGGTTCTATAGGTTCTCTGCTTTCAGAACGTCTTTGGAAGTAGTGAATGCTGGTAACTTGTACATTCTCAGTGGACAACGAGGCTATTTTAAGAGAATTGTTGATCTCCTCAACAAGGTTGGCTATGCTAGTATCTATTATTTCTGCGTCGACTGTGTCTTCATTAACTTTTTCGTCCTGTTTTTTTTCATGTTTAATATAAGAATCTCCTACCTTTTCAAAACGAACATTGGCTAACTCAAATGGGATATCATCAAGCGGTGTGGTACGTCCTGAGTCAGGATCATTATTATCTGTCACATTTAGACCGGTGACCGTAGAGTCAGCACTTGCTCTTTTTGAAAAAAACCCGGATGGTGTCTGCTTCGTTTTCTCTTCGTCGCGACCAGATCGACGTAATTTTAATGACATTTTTGTGTAGTGCGAAAATTTTAGTGACATCTTCGGTTCGAATCCAACTTCGGACATTTGTTTAGTGACAGCACTCTTTGCAGCCGTCGACGAAGCCGCCGGACTAGCTGAAAAAGTACTTTGGCGTATTAATGGCCCACTAGATGACCCCGATTCGGCCCTTGTAAAGGCGTGAGCAAAGCGGCTTGTGCGTGTCGATATATGTTTGGATGGCTTGCGAACAAATGCTAAAATTTCTCGCATAACACTTTTTTTTTCTGGCTGATCCTTGTCTTGTGCTTTGACGTCAATTTTCTCAACCTTCTCCTTCGCCTCCCGTTGACGCTTTTCTGCTTCACGTTTGTTTTCTTCGGCTTTAGATTCTGCTATACGCGAGCTTTCTTGCGGATTTGAAACTGTAATCGGAGGAATGGGTCCAACAGGGCTCGCTTTTTCTCCTCCAGAGTAAATAGGACCAACTAAATTATTTGAAGCCCTCTTGCCTGTAGGGAATCCAGTGGGAGTGCGAGCACTTTCTTCCTGTTGTGCAAAACTTTCATATAATCTACGCGTCCCATCTTGCACGCGAACAGTAGAAGTAGTGGGGCTAGGTTTATAGTGATCAAAGTCTAACGGCGTTCCAGCACCTATGGGAGATCGTCGCTCTTGCATGTGCGAACTGTTCGTAGGACTTCTTTGATTTTCAGTGACAGGTGTACGAACGGTGGGTGAGGTGATCCCAAGTGAAATGTGTAAAGGTAATTCATTGGGCGATTTTAAATGATCACTTGATAATGCTAAGGGATTACGTCGACCTTGAGGGCTACGGTCAGTGAAACCCGAAGGACTACGACGACCCTGAATGAGGATCATAGATCCCGTTATGTCTTCTCTACGACGTTGAGAAGCCCTTAAAGTGCCCTGACGTGAAAATGATGTTTTCTGAGAAATGCTACTTGGGCTTTTCGATTCCGGCTGAGCTAAGATAGGACTTTTGGATGTCAAAGATTCTGGACCTCTTAGATTATTTAGCGTTAAGGGGCCTTGCCCCGAACTATGAGGATGTACTGGACTACGACGTTCACTTGGAGTGCGGCGTGTGCGAAAGCTTTGTGATTTAGCTTTACGTATTTTCGGTGTAGATTGGTTGTGTTTATGACGTCCACTACTGTGTTGGGAGGAAAAGGAGAAGGTAGGGCCGTTCAGCTTATGTTAGTTGCTATGATGCGGGCCACTGGTGGGATCACTGCTGCCGCTTGAACTCAAAGTTGTATTCGAACCGTAGGGGTCAAGTGAACTTTGCACGGACATCGATCTGCCTTGATTTCGGCGCGCACGCCTCACTCGACTAGAGTTGGGAGACAATTTTCCGAGGTCGATGCTTTCTGGGTCTGCCTGTAAATGATAGAATCAGATATATAGACAAAGGGAGCCAATAACAACGCCAATGCAAATTTGTTTTCACGTGCAAATTTACTTAAATCCATTGACGTTGCATTGGAAACTTAGGAACAGTAATTTGCAATGTAAACTAAAACAAGGCAATGGGCGGTGGACGAAATTCGATTAGGAAAAAAAGCAAAAGCAATTATAAAGAATATAATTATAGAACGGAAAACTCACCTGGTAAGCTAAAGCATTCATTATTATACTGTAGGGCACCAAACCTAACGGATGAATCTCTCGCATTAATACATTGGCAG
Organism: Glossina brevipalpis; assembly: GCA_000671755.1. Taxonomy (NCBI): domain Eukaryota; kingdom Metazoa; phylum Arthropoda; class Insecta; order Diptera; family Glossinidae; genus Glossina; species Glossina brevipalpis. The sequence continues at coordinate 120,240 of KK351094.1, forward strand.
GAATTTTATGGAACTGAATGTACTCCACAAAGTTGCCCAAAATTTCCTTCATATCAATATTCTTGAAAAAAGAAGAAACGTAAGTTTTTTTTCAAAATGAGCGATATTAGGTATACTATTCTTACCGGATTGTTGTCATAATATTTTTTGCTCCACATTAGAGCGGCCTGGAACTTTGTAAACTCATCTGCTCGCAACTCTTCGCGAGCTAATATCAAACGTACTACATGTTGCGGTAATAAAGTGAAGCTACCCAAATTCAAAACATCATTACCGTGTTCATCAACAAATTCCAAAACCTTTTGCACTAAGCTTTTAGTACATTTGTACTGTATATAACGTTCGGCCGATGCTAATAAAGCGCAAACTGTATCCACATTAATACAACACTGAACAAAACCGCCACAGGCTCTACGCAACTCTTCCAAACCGTAATAATCGGCAGCATTCATGACACCTAAAAATGAATTAACGAAAATCTTGCAATAGTAAGAATTAAATTAACAATTATACCTAACAGAGTCCGAGGCTGTAGTGTAACACAACCAGTATGAATATATTCGATAAGTTGACGAAATACATCCGGTTCGAATTCTTCAATAATTAGGGTCTGATGCTGATGACTGGCCGGCTAAAATGTTCAAAATGCACAATAAAATAATTTATAAAAAACATTTTTTAAAAGTTTACCGTATTCAGATTTACGACATTTAAGATACTTTTAATTGTATCAGAAATATTAAGAGATGTATCATGCAAATTAAGATTACGATCTGATATCTTTTACACATTAATATAAATTCAAGCCAATTAACTAAAAACGCAATATCCTTAGTATTGATATTAATTTAACAAGCAGGCAATCATGTATAATGTAGTTTCCAGTTAAGCCCCAAAATTTATTTCTTATGTATTGATTATCAATTTGAGAAAGAAACCCGATATTACTTTACCTCTGGTATCGGTGTTAATTGTTGAGTAAAAGCACTTTTCTATAAAAATTGATGAGAAATTTACATGAGATTATTATGAAATAATGTAAATGAAAAACAAAATTATAAATTGTTTTGGAAAAAAATTGTCTGCTTTTTGATATTTAAATTTAAGTTCTTATGAATTGGAGCGAGATTTTTCTTTTTAAAAGTCAAACTTTCCTTTCCTTTTATTTTCTTAAATTAAATAAATTTGACTCGTAAGTTTTTATACACTAAACCATTTATATACAGGGTATTATACGTTTATGCCGATGTAGGTTATAGCCAAAAGAACTTAAGATAGAGCCACCTTTTATTATATCGATTTAAGTCTGTCTGTCTCTCTGTCTTTCTGATGTTTGTCCATGTATTTTTGTGTTCATTCTATAGTTCGCAATTTTTGAGATATTTTAACGAAATTTGGTCAATTGGCGTGCGACGACAGCTAATAGAATCGAATCCAATCGGCCCATTTTTACGACCACTCTCATATAATCTTCTTTATGAAAACTGAACCTTATGATAAAAATGAGTCCGCACTAGTAACTTGACTTAAAAATTAACTGCACCAAATTTGGATCTATATTTTCTAAATTAATTTTCAAGAACATTTATTTAGTTAGCTAATACAGCTAGTGTTGGTACAAAAATAGAAAGGATCGACCACGCCCAATCTATATAATAGAACATTGGAGTTTCATTTTTTTGCGAAAACTTTTGCGACATTAAAATCAATGCTTCAGAAACCACATAAAGTGGTATAAATAATAAAGTATACTCTTGATCAGTACGAAATTCGAAATCTACCTAGATGTGTCCGTCTGTACGTTCCCGTTTCTATTATTTTAGTTCTATTTTTTGTTCATTGAGGAAATATCTAAAAGCAGATAATCTTGCAATTCCTTACGATTTCTTAATAACGTTATTACATGAAAGAGACTTAAAAAAAGTGAATAAAAAAACATTCTTCAAAAAAAAAAGAAAAAAAAAATTTAGAAATTACACTGATTTTCTTTCGATACACAAAAGGACATAAAGAAATTTAGAAATTAAATTATGAGAAACAGCGAAAGAAGATTTACAAAAGTTTTTCAAAATGTTTCGAAATTGGAGTTTTTTGAATTTTAATTACTTTTACTATTAATATATTTTACTTGGTAGGTAATATGTTGAAAAGCCGTCGTTTTATCCCTTGCGTACACCTAATCCCGAAGTTTATAAATTTCATTTTATTATAATTACCTGCTGTGCGGCATTTTGCAAATTTAGCAAAGGTTCCGAGGAACGTTTTAGAAATAATCGCAGCTTATTTTCCTTGGTTGAAGATTCACGTTTACGTTGTGGAGATGGAGCAGAATAAAGGATTTTTGCGAATACGCGAGAACGAGAAGCTAAGACGGCCTAGAACATTAAAAAAAAAAAGGAAAAAAATATGAAAACTATATCATGATAAAAAAGACCTGAATTTCACCTTCACTGCGCATACTGGTTCACGTGTGTCGCCTACCAGAAATGTTACATCGCATAATTCCGGCATAGAAGCCAGAAATTTCATATCCTCAGCCAAACCAGTTTTATTTTCAAATGTTGATAAATCTGGCTCTTCGTCAGCCATGCCGAACAATGTCAACGCTTCAGGCATTTGAGTTTCTAAAAAATATATTTACATATATATCAAATATATAATATAATATAATATATTATATCCATATATGTATGGTCATATTTAATTAAATAAAATTAAAAAGGAAATTTTCTTAAATATTTACACAAAGAAAGTGAAGGAGAAATTCATTAATTTTTATTTCTAAAGAAAAAATAGAAATTTTTTTTTATTTATACAAAAGTAGTTTATATAAAAGTAGTAGTATCAGATGAAATATTACAAAATAATTTAAGAGAATTTGGATGTAAAGAACAGCTTGAAACTATAAGTTAAAAATATTTTAACAAATAGGGAGAAATATTAGGTTTTTCAAAAATTATTGAGCCATTAGGTGTTAAATGTGAATTTGGCAGAGCCATTGAAAGTTCTTGCATGCAGGTTGCTTGGAAATGGACCAAAATAGTCAAAGGTCGCGCCCACAGTGTAGGTTGAGAACACCTCTACATTCGGAACCAAAAAAGAGATGGGATTAAAAAAATTTCCACAAATACTGCGCTAGCTATCTTGTTATCTTTGTGCAAACACGGAAAGGATTATCAAAGAACCACGCCCAACCGATACAATAGAATATTGAAATTTAATTTTTTTGTGAAAATATTTGTAACGTTAAGAAAGATGCTACTGGAACCACATAAAATGTATATATTCTTGATCAGTATGAAATTCGGAATCCAACTAGACGTATCCGTCTGCCTTTCTACTTATCTGCGTAATGGCTATGGTAAACATTCTCTTAGCCGCGAAATTTAAGATATCGTCTTCGAATTTGGCAGAGACATTGAAAGTTTTTTCTCATACGTTGCTTTTGAAAATTGGCCAAATGAACAACTAGCCACGCCTATAATATAAGCTGAAATTTCATTTGTTTTCTGGCTGTGTTCCATGGTATTCCATAAAAATAAAAAAAAAATCGGTCACGCCCACCCATTAAAATTTAGTTTTCTCCCCTTTCTTAGAGGCGGTAGGTATAAAAGATTCGGCACCGTCGAATGTAATTTTCTTATTCGTTAGTCTTTAATTCGTTAACAAGTTTCAATTTCTAGATTTTCAATTTGTTCACTTCTAATAAGTGCTTTGACAGTTTGTTCTGCAGAGGAAACGTGACTTAAACTAGTAATCAAAGTAGTTGGTTAGTTACTTCAAGTTTCGAGTTTCTTGTTCTTTTGGTTAAAGATATACGCATGTGGCTTGTTACTATTAACGTGTAACTATGTCTACAGCCAAAACTATGGTTGCACCTTAGCAAAACTCTCCTGAACTTATGTTTTCATCATTCGTTACCCACCGCGAATTTGTTACTCCACCAGCAGAGATTTGTAAAATAAATTGGATCGAGTAAATTTTTCTTAAATTACATTAATTGGCATCAAAGCAACGAATTGATTTGTGGAAAAATATTTCTCTAAATCGTTTCATATTCCGTGACAATGAATGCTTTATTTAAAAGCGATATTACGACTATTTACTTAGTAGTCTGACTTAAGTTTCGCTGGACTGCTACTTCCTCTGTAAATGTGCATTCATTGCAACAAGTGCCTGAACTTTATTTTTAGAACCAAGTCTCCTCTAATGTTTTAGACAACAAGTGATTTTTGGAGACAAGACAAGCCCTCTCATAGAAATCTTCCCCCAAAAGTATGTTATATTGTAAAGCGGACTGCAATTTTGCGAAAAATCCTCTCATCTTCAGGCAGCCAAAGTGTTCGTTTGAGTAGTATTCTTAATATATGCGATTTTAGGAGTTTTAGGCTCCAATTGCGTTATGACGTTCAGCTATGATTCTTTCACTTTTATAATGAAGTTAATTCAGGAACGAAAAGCTCAATAATAACTATAGTACTGATTATTCTATCCTAAACCATTTGTCGAATAGACTGTATTAGGTTTGTTGGACATGCGTAGAAAGTCTTAACTTAAGTCTCTCATCATACCTAGCGTCGTTTTTCTTATCGTTTCACCTTTTTTGCTCAATCTGCTAATAGTAATTTTTGGTATATTTTAACCAAATTTGGTATATTCAGGTGTTGTGGTCCAGCGATGAATGTCATTGAGAATGTGAGAGTGGATAATCTTCACATGAGAAAAATTATTATTTCCCTACAATAATCAGACAAAGAAAATCGTGATTGGTTGGCACCATGTTTTGAAATTCCATTCGTATAAATATTCTTACGAAAAATTGGGATAATTCGACAAGATCATCGACTTTTTAGAATATTATTGGTTCAGAACCACCCTGTACCACATATGGTATTATATAGTATTATAAGCTTCTGCGGATGTAAATAATACTCAAAGCGGCTTAAAATAGTCCCAACCTTTGTAATACCGACCGTGTCAGAATTTCTGAATCGATTTAAGCCTTTCTATCTGATGTCTGCCCATGAGTTTTTGTGTTCAACCTATAATCGGCAATTTTTGAGATATTTGACGAAATTTGGTCAAATGACTTGCCTGGGCCTAACGCCAATGCTATTGCAAATGAATTTGATCGGTCGTAATTTGTGAGATATTTTGACGAAATTTACTAGCTTGACGTATTTTGACTTAAGGCCGAACGCTAAAGAAAATGGATTTCATTGGACTTATCATAATCCAGTCCATCTTAAAAAGTCTTTCTATATAATAACAATTCGTACAAACTAGTATTTTGCTACATAAAATAAAGGTCAAAAATTCTTGAACCAACTCCTATAACACATTTTTTATGAAAAATAATCTTTTATTTAGGGAAAAGGTGCAATTTTTACTATATTATGATGAAAACGAGCGCCTATGAGAACTTGACATGATAAATTTGGATCGACTACGTCTTCTCTTTAGACTATAATACATTTATAATTTTTCGTGTTTTCTCACGGCAATAAGTGAAACGTTGTATTAAATAAAGTATTGTACAGTATTTAATGGTCGGACTTCGCTGGTTATAATGTTTTTACATGAACTTATTACAACGACAATTTTTGGATTTCTAAAGGAATGTTAAAAAAAGGGTTAAGGAAAGGTTATCAATATAAAGTTACTTCAATGATAAGTCTTGTGATTTTGAAAATTCTATAAACCATTGAAAAGCTAACCAAACTTATTTTTGATGTTCGTGACATTTAATTTAGTAGATGAACATTTACTTGGGACGTTAATACATTACAAACAATAAAACTTATTATAAAAGTGATGACACTGTCCTTGTAATATTACAACCTTAAAGGGCAATTATTACCAATATGTAGTGCAGGTGGGTAATATGTGTGGGTAAGAAAAACATACAAAAATCGCAAAAGCTACAGGATATTAACGCATTCTTGGAAGGCCGATTGTGTTCACATAAAAAGAAAAAAATTATAATAAACTGATGATTGACTTATAAAGTTATTGTTTTTTTTATTTTTTATTTTTTTTTATACAGAAATCGAGAAGAAGAAGGAAAATTCTTTATTAAATTACTGGAAACTTAATTAATAAGGATCAAAGAGAAACTTTTCTGTTTAATGAAATAAATTTGGAATATGTAGAAATTACCTGCAGTGTGATTGCTTCTAGCAAACTTAAGATGTTTTTATATTTGAACCCAAAATATTTTATGAAATTGTTTACAACTTTCTAGATAAATAATTTGAGCAGAAGATATCTTTTGAAATGATAGTGATCCACAATGTTTTATATGATGTAATGAATACATTACGGAGTTGCATTTTTAGATACATTAACTGACAGCAGTTTTCGAAATAAACTGAAAATGTGACAGCTCAAATGAAAATCTTAATCCAATTAAATTTTCAAAGTGCGAAGGTTTGTAATTTGCAAAGTAATTTCAGTCTGCATCCAAGAAAGTATCCATTTGAAATTTTATGTTGATGGCTGGATTAGTTAAAGTAATGATGTCATTGAACGTCACTATATTCTGAAACCTAAACAATTTTGAAAATAGTTCTCATACAACTTAGTTGTTTTTGAGTTCCTTTCAATAAGTAAAGCAATGACCGTTGATTTCACTTTTATAATTTTGAATGTTCGTCTATCTGTTCACGCAACTTTTCGTCTGATTGAACAACGTTCTTTGCAGTTTTTCGATCATCCAATTCTGATTCGTTCGAATCAATCTGTCGTTCGTACTACCACGTGTCTTTTTTGCTAACAAATCATTATATCATTATACATATAACAATCCGTCTATTGGTCCATGCAACCTTTCTTTTGATTGAACAACGTTCTTTGCAGTTATTCGATCATCCGATTATTCGTTCGAGTAAATCTGTCGTTCGTACCTCCTCCTATTTTTTCTGCTAACAAGTCATTATATCATTATATATATGACAATCCGTCTATCGATCAAAGCAAATTTCTATGTAATTGTTCAAACATGCGATTCCGATTCGTTCGAATCAATCTTTTGTTCGTACCACCACATGTCTGTTCTGCAACCTTTCGTTTGATTAAACAACATTCTCTGCAGTTTCTCGATAATCCGATTGTTCATTCGAATCAATCCGTAGTTCGTACCATCACCTGTCTGTTCTGCTAACCTTTCGTTTGATTGAACAACGTAATCTACAGCTTTTCGATCATCAGATTGTCTTTCGTACCATCACCTGTCTTCTGCTAACAAATCATTACATCCTTATATATATGACAATCTGTCTATCGATCCAAGCAACTTTCTCTGTAATTGTTCGACCATCCGATTGTTCGTTCGAATCAATCTGTCGTTCGAACCACCACCTATTTCTTCTGTTGACCAATCATTCGCATCAAATTTCAATCTATTTTCCCCGATCTATAGTAAATGTCGGTTTTGTAGCTCTTTGGATAACAATTTGGAAGATTTATTTACCAAAGCAAAGGTATTAAGTGTTATTACAGGTATTAAGTGAAAGCGATTTTTGATGTGCTCGTGGTAGGTGTAAAAATAACAAGACACTCTTAAGGACAACCTATCCTGGAGGAATTTATAGAAACTACGTAACTGCTATATTAAATGTATTTTATTTGATAGATTGAATTGAATTCCTTTACAAATTATTATTCATATAATGCTTACTTACCTGAAGTGATGGTAAAAATTTTTTTTGCATTTAACGGATTTCAAAAGAAGATTTTGAGAAATCCGTTTTCTCGTCAATTATTGCATCATATTGGCTGGTTTGTTGATAGAATAACAGAAAGGATCAGAAATTTATATATAAATGTTGAACGAAAATTATTCAAGTTAATTCAAATAAACATGCTTGCAAGCTTAAAGGAAAAGAAAAAATTTAGTTTCGCAAAAATATCAAAAATTTTAGTTTGAATTGAAAAAGGGTGAAAAGAAAAAAAAATTGAAAAATAAAAAACAAATCGCAAAACAGTTTTATGTACAAATCTTGTTTATATATATTGCTTTGGATTAGGGTTACACTGGCAGAGATACATTATATCACTGCTTGTTACAATTTTCTGTGACGTTTATGACACGAGCATCAACCAAGCAATTTATACGCATACACACATTCACATAGAAATATATAGATGATGATGTATATAATATATAAAAATTTTAAGCTTATACACACAAAATTTTTTTTTCATTTTCATACTTAGGAAAAGCGAAAAACCTTTCGTTTATAATGAAATGTTTAATCGAAATCAAAAAAGAAAGAAAACAAATTTCAAAGGGAGATAATATAGAAACGTTGACAAATTAAGAGAGGAAAAAAAAATAAAAGAAATGAAAAATTGAAAGTCCTTGAAAATTAGGATTTACTTTTGTTGATGTTAACTAGGATTGTGTGTAAAAACTTTTTCAACTAAATGCTTATCGGAAGTAGTTAGAGTTTTTCTTTTCTAATAAACAATAAATTTTATAATATTTCCAAAAAGCATTAAAGTAAGCAAAATTTTTTGTTTTTTACTTTTGAGGATTAAAAATTTTTTAAAGAATTTTTTTGTTTTTTTTTTTTTGTTTTTATTACTTCTTTAACAGACCACCGTTCGAATTAAAGGACACTTTTGTTCTATTCTGAATCTCTAAAAAGCAAAAAGTTCTTTTCCTTGTTTATTTAGTTGGTTTCTATCTCTCTATTAAAAGAAGCGCATGCTCAAAGAAGAGAGATTTCAGCAACAGGCAGATTATTGAAGTTTGAATGATTTCTTAAGAGAGTTTTAAGATTTAAAAATTGAATTCAAGCATTTTTCATAGTAAGAAACATCTGCGAATATTTAAGAACATATGGAAAGCTAGAAAGATTGAAATAAGTTGAACGTAAATAGTTAAGATAATTAAGTTAAGTTATATTCAAGATGTGTAGGTACTTGTTATCAAAGTCACCATTAAGCTTGACCTTTCCGTATGGTTGCATAATTTACTTGACCGAATATACTTTTGAGTAGAAATTTTTTAAGAAAATCTTTGAGATATTTTGAGGAAATTTCTAAATATATATTTTTACACACTTTTCACGAATTTTATTTTTTTTTACAAATTTTTAAATTGATACGTACTTAAAATTTAGGTAAGGATACTGACCAGTTTCTGAAAACTTGTAGACATGTACAAAAGTCGAACAATTAAAAGCATTTGTGCCAAATTTCGAACCAATTCATTGAGTTTTTAGCATATGTCGAAGAATAACCGGAAAGCAGTACTCTTTATTGTTTCGCTTTAACTTGACAAAAAAGTACTATTTTAACTTACATATGAATGGACAAATTGCTATCATGGGTTTAAAGTGAGTACTTACTGAGTTTAATCTCATTGGTGCATCCAAACACACGACTATTTCCCAGCGAAAGATAATCGGTGTTTTTCAAACAGTGTAACAATCCCCATCGAAGGGGTCTTCACAAATTCTCGACGTTCTAGAACAAAAAGTATTGTACAGAGTTTCCCTCTGGGCAGAGGATGTTCTCGTTCAGCTACTTTCACGTCTATCGCAATACTCCCCTATGGGGGTCGTACCCACCATCAAGCAAGAAGCATTCAACAAGCTGCGCATTTGGCAATCGATACTTACAAGAAGCAATCTTTCTATGGACAACCTGCTCCCAGCGGATTTTTTCTTGGATCTTTAGATATGTTATACTTCACGGAAGGTCCATTCTACTATCGATATCTTGGATTGTTAAATCGAAAAATCCCCAACGACAACCATGCTCCCATATTCAATACTGCTACGATGTATAATACACGCAAAGTAGTAAATATGTACGATCCCTTTGCAATAAAGAATCTAGAGAAGAAACTTTTCCTTTTCTTACGAAAATAGCGATGATTCCGATGATCTCCTCCTACAATCCTCGTGAAACGGCCGCCATACACCTACAGTTAAACCTTTTTGAACCATCTTAGCTAATAACTGTTTCAGATGATCTCACCACACCGCACAACGAGGCTTTAGTCCAGTATAACCTTGTCTGATAGCAAAGTAAAGTCCCAGCCACACACATTCACGTTGCCTAGTGAAATCATGCAGAGTTGAGGGTTCGGTACATTTCCGCTCCCAGTCCTTTGACAAAAAGATTTTTACCTGTGATCAACACCATATGTAGGATTTTTTTTCTAAAGTTGCCCAGGACGGTGTTTCAATTCAGTAGCTATACTGTTTTGATGACTCTACGTCGCATGTCAAAGAGATACAATTTTTATTATTTGTTCCAAAACCAATTGGCCAAACACGATTGCCTGTGCTATTAGCGCCCGTAAATATCTCTTGGTGATCCCGCAAGCTTTTAAAGGTTTCAAGTCTCTTTTTAAGCTTATCTGCTTATTCGAAAATCGGTCTGCTCCTCCCTTAATTTGACTGCGATCCATTTGTAACACGTACAAATGTACCTCAGTGTTCGACCAACCACTTATTCAACCAAATTAGCTAACTCGGAAAACCTCCCCCTACTTTTACCCTACTTCGTGAAACATCTATCATTAGTACTTCTACGATTCCGAGAATTGTCTATTTAATGGATATGGCTTGGAAGAATCCCTAAATACAAATGCCGCTCCGTAGATACTAATGCCGAATAGTACTCAATATTCAGATAGGATATATTGTCCTATATGTCCTATATATATGTACCTAAATTTATTTATGAATCATTTGTTATTTTAAATATTTGTTTAGCTCAAAGTTTTCCTACGAAAAATCTCACGTTTTATTACTCAAAGATAAAATTTGATTTTCAGTATAATAAAAAAAAAAACTGTAATGAGAGAAAATATTGTTTATGTACATTATTGAGTTGAGTTAAAAATTGAAAATTTAAAAATTATTTGTATAAAATCTATTTGTGGTTTTCCGTTAGAGTTTGCAACAAGTTTCAGGACATGCGTAGTTTTATAAAAAAAAAAAAAAAAAAAAAAAAAAAAGAAAATAAAAACATTTACAACCTACTTCTCCTCTTGACTGTTATCTAATATTTTACCCACGTCTTTACTATACCACAGCACATGTTGATAAATTTAGTTTAAGTTTTCAAACCACTTGTTTGAATTTAGAAAAATCATGTAAATATATTTAAAGAGAAAACAAGAGAGGATTCTGCGTAGAATGAATTATTTGTAAAAATTGTAAACAATTGAAAATCAACTGACATATAGTTAACAAACTGAAGTGTGTTGCGGTTAATTGAGAACATATATACAAGCTGTCAAATTAAGTTCTAAATTTGAAATTGTTTGTTGTCAGATTCAAGTGCATTTTAGGCAAACAGTAAATTTATTATATGATCACAGTCAAGTATAACGTAACGAAAGAAATGCTAATACACTCTGATCCTCATAACTCGAAACACATCAAAGGCGTCAATAGCAATGTTACTGAAAAAAGAACAAAAAAACTGTAAAAAGGATGAAAATGATTTATATGTAAACAAATGATGTATATTTTCACTGCATCTACGCTCTATGCGTATGGCGCCGTATAAATAAATAAATAAATAAATAAAGAAAATTTGGTGGCTTGTATGTCATCAAAACCGTTTTTGTGTGCCGAATATATATCTCTGTGAATATTAAGAATTTCATTTAGAAAGAGTTGTTTATTGTTTTATTTCCTACATAGGTTAGTATTATATTTCAAATGTCAAGAATTTGATTTCAGTTCCTTTTCTTATGTAGTCCTTGAGTTTAGATATATTTAGTTCCTGATAGCGATAGAAACACTAGATTGTTAACGAACCTTTCTTTTTAGCATAATATGTTGCATATCGTGAGTGCGTACATACAAGAACAGCGAATCTTCTGTTACATCTGTAATCAAGAGATCATAGTCGGCTCAAGATTGATTTTCATTTCTTTAATTGAATAGAGTAGATTTTGGATTTCCACTTTTGACATGAAACTTGCCATCTAATGTCTATACAAATTCCTCTCGGAATAATTAAATAAATAAAATCTCGCTAACAATTTTTCGCTTTCGCGAAACTACTTAAAAGAGCGAGACTACGTAAAAGAGAGAGACTATATATATATACTTAAAATAGCGTATTCTCAGAGTACGGATGGCGATATTTATTTTAATAAGATTATGATCGAAACTATTTTATAATGCTTCAATTTAAAGCCTGAAGATGGCAGCTTGCTTAATTTTTCTTTTTTTTTTTTAAAAAAAAACCAAACTCAGAACACGCTGAAGTGGGGAAAGAAAAAAGGTAGGGAATAGCAACAGTCTAGTGGGTGTGTACTCTTTACCGATAAAGCACTCACATTAGCTACAATCATGTACGGTCTGCCGCGCTTAGATTTGAGGCCGTGTAGACTGACTTAGTACTAGGGAATCTTATTTACTTGGTTATGCGCGGTTCTTATATACTTTTCTTAGCCTTAATTAGTGAGATTTTTTGTAAATTTTTAAAAAAAATTCAAAACATTAGGCGGCCTTACGCGAAATAGCATAATTTCACTTAAAAGCTCTCTGTTCGATGAATAGCAAAACTGTTCACATCAATAAAAGACTGGATTGCATACCAGTTAAGGTGAACATGACTGCGGTCAGCCAAATAAGGCAGCGGCCGTTTGAGACGACTGTCGAATAAAAATACTTGAGCTAGACATAATAGGCATTTAGAAAAAAAGAGTGTACGTATTTTACTTTTATTTGACCATCCACCCGATTCCTGTAGACACGAAACAAATCAAGAAGCTTTATAGATAGACGGAGGCAAAAAAGAAAGAAGTATTTGCATAGTTTCGATATGAAAATGGAAAGTTTTGAAACGATGTGAAAGAGGTGTACTGTCGCCTCAAATTTGAGAAATGCGGTTAAAGAACGAGAAGTTCCGATAGCATATTGGATGGAAAACGAGTTTCGTACATTTACCAAAAGTTTCAATATAAGAAAAATGTGCGCCATATTTACCAGTAGTGTTGCGGTGAAGATATTTCAGTTAAGTAATCTACGATATTGCAGAATAATAAAGACAAGTTAAAACATATAGATCCATTCCATCGTCTTTCACGAGAAGGAGTAAGAGTCAAAGCAATAGATTGAAAGGAAAATGTCGTCCAAAGAGAAAATATACTGGTAAGGTAATAGTGTTAGTTTTTCGCGATGTACAGAGGCTACTTACCTTTAAGAAAGAAAAACAGTCAATGGTTTCAATTATGAAATAAAAATAAAATAAGCGCCTTTGCCGAAAAGTAAAAATTTGTTCCATCAAGACCTCATATTTCATCAGTTTACAAACTAGAAGAGTTTAAGTTCGAAGCGCCTATCCGACAAAATAAAAAAATTAAAGTTCGAACTCTTTCTTCACGGCCGCTATTCGACCCACTTAGCTCTCTTGAAGTATTTTTTCTTTCCAAGCTTGAGAAAACCGATCGTTGGTAAGGCAATTCTGAACCGTGAAAAAAGGAAGCTTACGGTTAAGTGCTATTTTTAGAGGCTTAATAATCCTAATTTTGGAAAGGATATCGTATCTAACCAACATCCTAGAAGGAAATGTTTCAAGCTATAAAAGTAGTTGAGAAGTAAAAATATTTTAGTCAATATTGGTTATCTTTTCTTCATCAATCCAACTACCATTTGTAGCTGATAAAATTTGAAGACTGAATGGCGAGCACACTAAATTGATTGATTACCCGAGGAATGTGAAAAAACCAATTTTGTTTTTGTTTTTTTTTTTTGCATTTCTTATATTCTAGAACATAATATATATAAGCAATACACTGTACTCTGAACGCAGCAATAAATTACTTTCTAGAGTATACATCCGCCCGATATATGCAATAAATATTTTCTACTTCAAATAGATGATATCCTTAGATATTAACATAAATAAATCATAAATTATGTTTTTATAGTCATTACCGGAGGAATGGTTTACTAATTTTCCCCTTATCTTTGCATTATCAAGAAGCGTATATACCTTTGTATATATTCTTTCACAAAGAACGATTTTAAGGCTTTTTATTTAAGTTCATACATTCATGAACTCGTTCCTTGGTTTAATGGTCGCACTAATGTTCAAAGCATATATGTGAAAATATAACATTTCTGGTCTTAATTTAAAGTCGCAAATTTGACCTAAAAGTGAGCTTTACAAAGACGATTATAGTTTCTAAAAATTGAATGAAAAAAAAAAAATCTAGATATAATCAAAAGTTCAAAATAATGGCAAATGGTTCGAATTCATATAGTTCGGAATCCATATAAAGTTTTTCAGGACTATCTTGTTAACAGAACCGACCGCAATTAGCATAAAACTTGACGATATGTACATAATTGTTTCCTTTTTTACTTTATCAGCTTCAGTTTTCTTTTCTTGCCTTTTATTGCCAAATTTTTATTTTAATCAGATTTTCTTAAAATTCCTTTGAAATATTTTTACATCACGCGCTTGTTTTATGCCTTCGTTTGTAATTTGCATTGCTTCGAAAAAATATACCATTCACGGTCGTTTTGTTTGATTTTTTGGAAGTCCATCAAGTAAAAATAGTTTAGTCTGCGTGTATGCATGTATGTACGTGCGCGGCTGTTTTAAATTTTTTTCCAATTTAGTTGTGCGCGATTTATTTTTAGAGACTATTTCGCTATAATATGTCTGTCGAGTTGTAAATAATCAAGACAGTGGGTCAATAACAATAAATGTGTACTTAAAAAAATATTTAAAAAAAATTTATGAAACGTAAATTTTTAAGTAGAAATAATTTGTCTTTGAATTTGTTTTGGAAAACAGAAAGCAAATGTAAAGTAAATATAAACTTTGAAGCGACGCTTGATTTTAATAGGTTTATGACTTGATATGTAAGCATATCAGGTAAATGGCAGAACGTCTGTTTTTTTTTGACATTTGCTTGTTCTATGCGAACGAGATTAGTTTGGCCGTGAATTTCTTGCATGAAAAAGTTATTATGGATAATGTTCTGCTAGATCAAGAGGGTCACATAAAGTTAACTGTTTACGGTATGTTCAAGGAAAGTATCCGCCTCGAAAATAGTACCTCCACGTTGTGCGGTGAGCCCAATTACATTGAATCCGAAATCCTTAGAGGCGAAAATTATGATCCCTCAGTAGATTGGTGAGCCTTGGGTGTATTGTTGTTTGCTGGCCGTAGTGCTTTCGATATGGGCGGTACCTCAGAAAATCCAGATCAGTTACGACAATAAGCTGATAAATGCCTTGACATAAAAATGCACGACAGCAATGGTTGTGTAAGAAACACTTAAGATATATGACATATTGCCCAAGAACGCTTGGTTTTAGTCAAAAAAAAAAAATAAAGATAATGAAATTATGGCGATAGTCAAGAAATTTGTATTCTGCAATCAATGAGTATTCAGCGAGACAGAGAGAAAAGTGAAGTATTTTCATTGTAGACGTGACATGCGATCTATTTGACCCATTTTCAATATCAACCTGGGTAAAAAAACTTTCAATGTTTTTGACAAATTTGAAGCCGATATCTTTATTTTTCCATTTTCTATCACAGACATTACACCGACGGACAGACAAACGGACACAGAGACAGAAAGACAGACGGACGGGCAGACAGAGAGACAAACGGATAGGCAGACAAGCGGACGGACAGACAGACGCACAGACGGACAGATAGGCGGACGGACGAACAGACAGATAGATATATGGTCAGACTGATGACGAGGTGGATACGCAGACGGACGGACAGACGGCTAGGCGGAAATGCTAAAATCGATTCTCAATTTTGATACTGTTCCAGAATATATACACTTTGTGGGTTCGCTGAAGTTTCCTACTGGGCATTACAAACAAATTTAAAAAAAAGGTATACTTCTCTATAGGACTTTTTTTTAAATCAGCGCCGCGAATTATATGTGTAGGTTTTGATTACAAATATGTCTCATTACTAATGGATCTTCCACTTGACTCATGATTGAAACTAGATATTATTTCCAAGTTTTTGTCCGCTTCGGTTAACTTATGTCTGCAAAATTCTAAAAAAATAAAAGCGAATGTAGGAAACAACAATTAAAATTTGTAAATTAATAATTTTGACACGATTTTCAAGACCCTGTGAAACTGTGCATCCCATTGAATCATAATCATTTTTGCTTTCTTAATTTCTTCGTTGAAGCATATTGCGGCAGTTTTTCTTTTTAATCTCTTAAATATTACCGGGTATTTATTGGATGCTTGATGGCAAATTTTCCTTTGAAAAGAGTCTACATTTTTCTTCTATCGAAATCGGGCATATACAGTAACGGATTCATCATTTATTCATTGCTATTCATTCGTTAAAAATATCATTTCTATTTCGATGTAATAGTTTAAATCATTAATTTTCCTTGAAAGTATTTACTTTCTTCATATTCAGTTTACTCTTGCGAGGCATTAATATCATATTAAAATGTACGGAGATTTCAAACATGTTATTTAAGAGAGTTTATATCTTACTCTCGCTAAGAATTCAAAGATCTTTTACAAGTTATGGTTATACAATTCCGTCACATAGAGGATTATCACAAGTCTACTATTGTCTAATCAAGTTATTGTTGGAAGCAATAAATCCGATTAAGAAGCTTATCTTCTGTAACTGAGTAAACTAAAAGGAATAGAGATTTTATGCTCAATAGTAATTTAAGTCTTTTTTTCACGAATTAAGAATGACTAGTGTGACCATCCAGACTAGATTCAAGAAAGAATTTCCGATTTATTTTATATACGCTTGTGTAATGTCTTTGATTTTCTACGAGCGCTATGCCAGTCAATCTTCCCTTTTCTTCCCTTTCATGTGATGAATATTTTTATGAAAAATTCTTTTTTCTACATTAAGCTGAACCTGATGTACGTAATACCGAGAAAAATTTCAGAATCATTTTCTCAATTGATTTAAGCTTATCTGTCTATCTGTCTGTATTAAAGTGATTAACTTTTAAACAGTAAATTTTAAGATATTTTGGAACCTCGATGTATTTTGGCTTAGAGACGATCCTTATTGAAAGTGGATGAATTTGAATCATTTTTACGACCATTTTCCATATAACGTTCTATTTGATTAATGAAAAAGATGGGATCCTTACTATTTCTCGACAAATATCGCTAAATCGGTAGAAAATAGTATTTCGACATAGAAGATGGATTTGGAAAATTGGACCGGATGATATAACTGTTGTTGGAAAAGCGAAGATTTTTGTGGGAAAAAAGATTAATAATTGCTGCATTTAATGCAGTCTAATTAACTGCATCAGATTTGGATCTCACTTTATATAAGGATTCCCATGAAAGGTAAACTCTTATAGAAGAAAAATGTCTCATTTTTCTTATATTATAGTGAAGATTGGATCATGATAATAGTTTGACATAAAAATGTAGTTTGGACCATGTTAGTCTATTTTTTTGAAAGTTTTCTATACAAGGGTGCTTATGAAAAGTGAAACTTTACACGGAAATGAAGTACATTTTTTTGGTATTTTGTCACAAAAATAGAAAAAGATTTATATTTAAGTGAAATTATGTAAAATACTTAATAAAATTGGGCTTCCCCAGCCTTGTGGGTGTTGTTCATATTAAGTTTTATGAAAAAAAAAACTATTGTTTATCCAAGAGATAAATTCTGCAATAAGAAAGAAGCTTCACGAAAAACGAAACTAAGGAAAGAAAATAAGCAAAGGGAAAGTCAGTTAAATATAATATCTGTGATATAACAAACACTTTTGAAAAGTATGCGAACGCTTGCTATTTAATCGATAAGCTTGTGTCTTTCTTATTTAATAAATTCAGGCAAACCACGCATTTTTATATAAAATCTTCATTGAGATCTCGAAGAAGGCCTCAAGAAGTTTGTTAATTTAAATGTGCTTGCGAATAATTATGAAAACAAAATACGACTAAGAAATTGTGTGGTATTTATATATAAAAGATTTTTCTCTTCTCTCAAAGAGAGAAAAAGAAAGTTTAAGGTTACTTTAGTGGCCCCTTTCTAAAATACTATCAATTGCCATGAAATGAATGAATGCATTTCTAGTCTAAGAAGCAAGTTATATAAAACTTTGTCTGACTGTCTGTCTCCTTTATTTAATCAACTTATCAGTCTTTTGAACCATATATCTATCGGGCCACTTATCATAAATTTTCCAGGTAATAATAAATTTTTTAATACTAAATATGTAAATACCGTGACGTCACGTATTCTCTAAGGCTTTGACTCAATAAATAACGTTGACGTTGTCGTAATTAGCTTTCATTATGATATCTCTTCGAACACTTAATAATTGCGTAACAAGCAAATTCATAAGGGTTTGCACATTAATAGATTTTTTTTTTCTTAATAGTTTTGAAGTAAAAGTACTTAGATTATTGGGATGATTATTTACTTTACCTATTTCCCTGAAAATTGATTGATTTCTTTGTAAGTAAATCAATTTCAATTCTTTTTATTTACCTTTCGTTTTACTTAATTATTATCGAATACTCATTTTTTATGCCTTCTGATAAGAAATTTCAGGTACATCGACAATTATAATGTTGAGCATATTTCATTTGTAAAATTCATTGAAAATACGCACAAGAAAAAAACTAGAAACAAAAAAAAAAAAACATAAAAACAGAAGAAAAGAAAAAATAAAAAAAAACCAAACCAAACCATGTTTGACGCCGCATCCCTGCTGTTTTTGTGTACACAGACATGTAATCAACAGAGTATTTGAATGGTACGGGGTATGGCATAATAAAAGCACTTGACATAAGGTACAAGAAGCATGTTTAAAATGCGTAGACTTCAGCACACACATAACGCACAAATAATTTTTTTCCTTTTTTTTTTACTTTTACATAATATAGAATGCCCGTTAAACAGCAGCATCATAAACGGGATGAACAAGTGCGTATCTTAAGAAGAAGAAAAAAAAAAGCGTCCTCATAATAACAAAACATTAAGATGGACAGACAAAGGCATACATAGCACGAGCAAGAAAATTTCTAGGTAAAAAAGGAAAAAAAAAACATCACGGGTTTGAAATGTTTGCATGCACGTACGTACGTACTCACTCAAATCCACAAATCCACAAACAAATGTACATAATGTTGGATTTGATAAATTGAACTTTTTGCACAAATAATGCGAGAGAGAGGATTCCTATTGTAATTGTAATTGTAACGTTTTCTTTACTTTTTTTTAAATTTCTTTTTTGTTTTTTTTTTGTTTTGAAAAGACAAAAATGCAATGGGAAGAGATACATGGAGAGAGAGAAAATACAAAGTAAGATAGAGAGTGAGAGAGAAAAAGAGAGCAAAAAGAAAGATAGAAAGTTGAGTATAAGTGAGAGAAATTATAGTGATAAGACATAAATTTTTAAGATGCGCACTAAATGCAAAGAATATGTTTCCTTTCATAAAATCCAGGCATTCACAAAATGTAATTAAGTAAACCCGTAAAAATTTACTATGGCTTGAAAATAATAATAGTGCAATATTATACTTAACTTAAAGGGTCAATAGCGCATAAACCATCCTTTCACTTTCTAAGTAGAGCGGTAGAAATCATTTTTAAGATATTAGGATGTAGGAGAAATGAGTCATTTAACCCAAAAGTAAAAAATAAAAAAGGGAATGGATCTCTGACAATCTTTAAGATGCAAATTTAATTAAGTTCCACGAATAACACAATTGGTGAACAGTAAAGTCATTAATTCTTATATTCGATACAACCTCATTTAAAATCAGAAGAAAGAGAAAAATCAACAAATGGTCTTAATGACTGAAAATCTTTTTAGCCGCTCTTGCCTTTTTATTAGACTAAAGAAAAAGTTAGTGGCGTTCTTCTTAATAATTGATTTTAAAATCGTAGAACTTTGTTAGCATTAATCCTATCAAACCATACCGTGGTAGAGTGACAATGTAAGAGTGGCTGTGAGAATAACCTTTGTAATGTTTACTAATTCAGGCGAAAGGGGTTGCGTTTTGAAAATGATCCCAAATTGTGAAAAAGTTTTCTAAATCTTACAATGTTCCTTCGATTAAAGCGATAAAATTTCGCAGGATAGGGCGTAGTATGCATAGCGTAGCGAGATACAAAAGTGGATTATCTTGGCGGGAAAAGCTTAACAAGTTTTTATGCACACTATCTGTTAGAAGAGTAGATTTTGTCCCTAGTGCTAATCGCTTTGTTTATCCGTTTTTTAGCACTTATAGGATCTCTTACAATACTCCTTGGTTCGAAGTGATAAAATTTCCTAGGATAGTGAAAAGTTATCCTTCCTTTATCTCTTCTCATAGGATCTCTTACAATACTGCTTCAGTCGAAGTGATAAAATTTCCCAGGGTAGTGAAAAGATACGTTATGTTTATCTTTTCTTTACTTCTTATAGGATCTCTTACAATACTCCTTCGATCGAAGCGATAAAATTCCACATGAGAGTGAAAACATTCGTTTTGTTTATCCTATCTCTTTATCTCTTTATAAGATCTCTGGGATTTATGTGTATTCGCCAAGCGTCACCAAGATGTTCATATGAGATTCAAAACACTATTAAAAGCAAAATTAGGGAAATTGTATATACTCCTGTTCGCCTTACGATTCTCAGTCAACTCAGTCTTCCCTTTCCCTCTACCCAACCGCCCGTCCATTCACGAAACCATTTATAAACAAGTTTCGTCGGTTACGATAATTAGCTCTGGGATGAACACTTGATTTCTATTGACTTGTTTTACACGTGCTATTGAAAGGCCTGTACTATGTTCATATTCCCATAAAAATATATTCATACTCCTATTATATTTAGCATTTAGAGTGGCTTAACCTAAGTTCTTTTGGTGCGTTTCATCCATTTGGTTATCGCATCATTTTTTAATCGTTCTTAGAAATCGTACTCTCTTAAGAGAAAATAAAAATTTCGGCTTCGGAGAGTTTGTGAAATTTTTTAATTTAGAAAACTAAAACATGCAATATCCGTCTCAAGACTAATGGCTGATAATGGAAGATGAGACTAAATCTTTAGATGGAAAAAATTTGACAACATAAAGCGGTATTTTGCTATTTTCGATACCTTTCATAAACTTTTTGATATCTTTCGCGCTCGCAATTTTCCTCGTCTTAAAGAATTAACTTCTTTAATCAAAACTGCGGACTTTTCATTTTCTTTCATTCTCAAATTTCATGATTTATTCAAATTTGTATCTTTCTTTTATTTTTTATCCGGTTCGATATCCTTATTTTAATTCTTTCCCACCGTTATTATATCCATTTGACTTTACACAAACAGATTACACCTATTAGCCTCAATTAAATGCTAGCATCTTATCATCATCAAAGGATGGACCGGTCAAAAATACGTTGCATGCATACTGGATTGATCATCAAAGCAATTAATCATACATTAAGCTACTGGGGATATTAAAGTCTATGTCAAAAAAAGATTCCTCTTTACTTTTCACAACAAATCACAAAAACAAAAGAGAAATTTGGTGCAAATGCTTTCCTTGGCGCAAATTCCTTGCATGGCTTTCCAAATATAAATAACTTGGGCGTGAAAGATTATCAAGCTTAAATTTCGAAATTGATCGCCAAAACGAGTTCTTAGTTACTCCCTTTTATAACTGTATTTATTTCAATATGATTTATTCAGTTACAAGATAACTTCGATAACTAATCGATCGTATTGTATCGATACGATTATAATTCATTCAATTCATTGCCTATGATGATAACAATTTAAGATCCACTGCTTTCAAATATTGTCAGCATTTTGCATGTCAGTGGCGACTAGTGGTGAGCTCCTGAAAATGAACTCACATATTACAAAAGCCTATGAAATGAACGCCCTCACTTAGCGGCTGATTTTGTTTTTCTCATTCTTAGAGAAAAACTGGCGCAAACATCTTAAAAATGTAAAAATGTTAAAGAAAATGTATTCAGTTTATGTTGCACATTCGTACCGAGAACAACGCAAACAAAATCATTAAAACAGTCAGTCGAACGGATGTACAAATGTTGCTTAATTTAAATACGTTTATAGCAGAAGTATAAGAATTGATTTTAGGTGCGCGCAAAAAAAAAAGAAAAAACAAAAATCATTTTCACAATTTATAGCTTTTTTGTTTTGTTTTGATTCTTTTTTTTTTTTTTTTTTTGCTGTAATGTCGCATATGTCAGTCAACGAGACAATTTATATATAAAGAAAGTGAAGTACCGAGGCGGTCACAAGTGACTGTTACGCCTTAGCACCAATAAGGCGGCTTATTAAATGTTTACATGAAAAGAAATGCTTTTATGAATTGAATTAAATCAAGAAATTCTTCGAAATGCAAAAAAAGGAATTTTTTTGCAAATATTTAAAAAATAAAAAAATAAATAAAATTTTTGTGTTATATAAATTCAAAAGAATTTAATAATAGTTGTAGTGATTTTTAAACAAACAAATAAATTATTTCACTTGCAAAAAAAAAAAAAAAAATTTAAAAACAAATCATAAATGTGTAGATAGCCAATCATCTCTAATGTCTTTACGTCAATGCGAGCGCGCATAGAAATATCAACAGCAGACGGTGCTTCGAATTAAAATTGTTCGTGTCTTTTTTTTTTTAGATTCTATAATATTCCCTTTCTCTTCTTAGCGATTTTTAATTTTTTATATTTGTTTTTATTATATATTTTTTTTTTTTTTTTACAAAAGTACATCGCGAAATTATTACATTCAGGCGTCTTTCGCTTAAGCATCTAAGTTAACATAGTTTTTTCAGGTTTTCTGTCGCTAACTCGTGTAAGAGTACATCTTTGTTGTCTTTAGTGTTGTTGTTATTACGGTTTTTATTATGATTTTCATTACATTTTCTTTTTTTTTCTTTTCTTGCCTCCTGACATCAACATTAAATTTCATTATATGTGACGTTTTTATGCGGAATTTTTTTTTTTTTTTTTTTTTTTTTTTT
>KK351094.1:149446-272301 GCA_000671755.1 Glossina brevipalpis
GAGAGAGAGAGAGAGAGATAGAGAGAGAGAGAGAGAGAGATAGAGAGGGAGAGAGAGAGGTAGAGAGAGAGGTAGGGAGAGAGGGAGAGAGAGACAGAGCGAGCAACCAAGTAAGCGAGGGAAAATGACGAGAGTGAAAATCAAGTCCTTATCTGCTACAGAGAAATTATTAATCAAACTTTAACTCCCGGATATACTCAGAAAAATAATGGTCATGAAAAAATTGAAAATTATGAATAAATCAGAAGTTTTCTATACTTATCTCTACTTACACATAAAATGAAAGGAAAACATTTTAAAAAGACATAAAAATAATCATCATAATCATATAAATCTAGCTCCAATCATCCAAATCTTTTATCTTCAAATTCATCAAATCATATAAAATCCTTTCGTAAAATTTCAAATCAAATTCAGTTCATTAGAATAATTATTAGAAATAGAGAAATGAGGCACTTAAAATTTTTAAAAGATTTAAAAGATGTACTATACCGCTTAAGATCTATGAGGTCTACTAAGTTGAGACTTAAGATAAATTCACCTTTTATTACATAGATTAATCAGGGAATCATTTTTTGAACGTTTGTCTCTCTGTCTGTCGCAAACGGATTTAAGTTTGTCTCGATCACCTCTCCATGTTTTTTTATGCTCAACCTATACGCCTGTCTCTCTGTCCCTCTATCCATGTATTTTTATGCTCAAACTGTAAGTCACAAACGGATTTAAACTTGCCTGTCTGCCTGCTTCACCATTTATTTTTATGCTCAACCTGCAAGTCGTAAATGGATTTAAGCTTATCTATCTGCCTAAAGATCGCAAATTTTGTGAAATACTTTGACTAAATTTGGTAAACCTATGTTGTTTTAATCCAAGGATGAACGCTTGTAGAAATGGATTGGATAGACGGCTAGTCCATATATGACAGCCAATTTAAAAGTCTTTATATGACAAAAAAAAATTTGTAATTTATAATATTTCTCAACAAATATCAATAGAAGATAATAATTTAGTGTATAAATAGAAGATAAAGAATTTGGATTGGATGCGACCCATATAAGGGCTATTATAAAAAAAAAATATTTTATATGAAAACAAGATCGACATTTTTCGAAATTTTTATCATTATAAGCTTACCGATTTGATATACAAGTTTCCTATGAGATATTTCAATCCTGTAGGTCGATTTTTAGGATATTTTTTTTAACATAATGGACTTTTGAAAGGTAAATTGCTATACGGTAGCAAAAAGTAATTTTTAATCTTTTATGACACAAATGTTTGAAAAACAATAAGTTCTCAATATCCCTCCCCTACAAATGTCTCCGGGTATTGTAAGCATTTCCATATCGATGGGGTATGTTTTTCAATATCTTATGATGAAAATAAATGAAATATTAGTTGAGATGCGTTTCTGGACAGATTGACAGATGACTATATAAAGATTTTGGCAATATATCTTTTAGATAAATCTTTTTTCTATTTTTATGGAATACCATGGAAAACAACCAGAAAACAAATGTGTTTTCAGCCTATTTTATACTGTGTGTATACTGCGTGGCCTGTGATCGATTTCGCCCAATTTTAGTAGTAACATATGTCAAAGAACTTTCAATGCTTCTGTCAAAATTGACGAATGTTTACCACAGACATAGACGGACAGAAGGACAGACGGACAAAAGGACAGACGGACAGATGTACAAATTGACAACTAGAAACACTGAAATCGATTCTAAATTTGATGCTGATCAAAAATATATATACTTTGTGAAGTCTTTGAAGTTTCCTTCCGGGCATTACAAACAAAATGACAAAATGAATATATCGATCGCCTTTGGTGATGGGTATAAAAATATACAAAATATTTAATTAAGCTAAGGCTCTCATTAAAAGTGTTTTTAACTTGCAACTTCTTATTAACTGATAATTAGATTCTTTCGTCGTCGAATATTAAGTTTTCTTACTAGAGCAATACATCGAAAACCGTCAATCCTTACAAGTTATTCCGCGAACAGTATGTCAGTATTGCGCAACAGCGTTTGCTTTTGACTGCTAATGCTTAACCAATTGACATCTATCGCTGACATTGTGTGCGATGAATTGCGCGCTAAGCAGACAAGTTTTGTAATTATAAATGGGTATTTATGTAAGCCTTAACATGCCTGAGTTTACTAAATAGGAAAATTTTTGCTTACTTACGAAGCCATATAGTCAAAGTTATGCCTCATGCGATCTTAATTTTGTGATAGAAATCATTTTGTTTCTTATACGTTAAATTAACTTCACATCTTCGACAAAAGGAATTGTGTCTTTACCAAAAAAAGAGAGACAAGAAAATAGCAAAAATTACAGCAATAGATTTTATTAATGAAATTTCCGTCTATGGAAGCAATAGTCTCTTTATAGCTTGCCTTGCTTTAAGTAGTAGTATAGGAACGCTATAGGAAAGCTACTCTATAAATAGATCGATTCAAATTTCTAATAAACATAATTGTATTTTGCCCTTGCGATTATAGCACTAGAAGAAAAAACGAAGCTCTGCGTTTAAAGGGATTAGAGAATAGTCGCGCGCGTTGTCAAATAAATACAGATTGATTTAAATCATTCATTGCTGGACAAACGGGCAGAAGTGAGGACGAGAGAGAAACGAGCGTTGTTCCAGCACGATAACGTTTCAGGCCACCGTACTCGCTTCATTTAGAATATTATGAAAAGTTTGAAATTGGATTTATTATCACACTCACCGTATTCGTTGCAACTGTTCACTTTCATTTATCACTTGTTTCGTTTGATGGCGCCTGGTTTTCTGGGCTGCTTGTCCACTTTCGAAGAAATGCAAAATTGATTACATGAGTAGTTTCAGTCGAAAAAAGGGTCGGTTTCGTATCAGTCGTTGGCTGGGGATGACGATACTATTTTTTCCTATTTGTCTCGAAACTTTCAGTTTTTCGTTGTTCAAAAAAAAAGAAAAAAAATAAAGAAACGGGAGACCTTGTTACGCATCTAGTAAAAGCTTGATGTGCTTTCAAAAAAATCAAAATTTTTATCCATTAAATTCGTAAGAGTCGCGAAAGCCATTATAGATAGTCACATTCAAAAGTCGAACTACTATTACTATTACAAATCTCTCTCATAAGAAACGCAGTTCAATGAAAAAAATGTTGTAATTATTGAGTATTAATACTAAGTTTATGTAGCATTTTATAACAGTTTTAAAATGTCATCAAATCAAATTAATATTCAGTAGGACTGAAGACGTTACAATAGCTGCTATATAATATTGTATAGCACTATAGCTCTGTATAAAGGAAGCATAATATTATAATCAAATATTTAATTGAAGAGAGCATATAAAGCTTTTTGGCAGTTGTATGAGAACAAAATTACATAAATTCATTTCATTTCTTATTAAATAAACTGGTTTTATTATAAAGCTCAATACTTTTTAGACACCGCAATAGAAAGTTTTTTTTTTGTCTTTTTACGCTATAGAAACTCACAAACTGAACTTACTTCGTTAGACGTGCAATTTTTTAGCTGCATTTGAATTATGTTACGTACTTGCCTTTTGATTCTCTCTTATCAGTAAACGAAATTATTTAATGTGATAAACACTACTTCTTGTTAATCTTTAAATGCTTATATATATATATATGTGTGTGTGTGTGTGTGTGTGATTTTTATAAATAATTACATATTTTCTTACTTCAATATTTCTGGATTAATTACAAGTTCCTTTCACTTTTTTTTCCATATATATATATATGATGGTATGCTTATGCACTGAATTTTTGCGATTATAGCCGGATTCTAAAAAGACGCCATTTTGAAATGAATACCAAAAAAATAAAAAACAAAAAACAAAAAAAAAAACGTACAATACATGATAAATGAAATAGAAATGAAATGAAGTTGTAAAAAAGAGAGTAAAATACATACGATACTAATACCATAACAAAATTTTTGATAAAATGTGATAATAATGATATTAAAGAAACATGAATTGAAAGCTAAAATATGCAAAGATATGTATAAGAAAAATCGTATAACAACAACAATCACAACGTAAATACGAAGTCATCTATCAGATAACTCGAATATACTCAGTATGTGAAATGAAATGAAATGAAATGAAAGATTTCGAAAAACGACGAGTTGACATTAAGAATTAGATAAAAATTAAGCGAGAGAGCGAGTAGCTCATAAAATGATTTGATTTTGCTATATAGATGAGAAATTATCTAAAAAATTAAGATAGAATCGGATTAAAATAAAATAAAATTTTTATAAACAAAATTAATTTTTTTTTTGATTTTTGGTTTTTTTGGAATATATTTTAAAAAATTATAAATTCATGGCGATAATACTTACATAACGAGGTTGGCTACAATTTTGTATATATTAACATATTCAAAAAAGAAAAAAAAAACAAAAACAATAAATAGCATTTCTGTGCTTATTAAAGTTCACCTTTATCTATAAGGGTTTAATTTCTTTATTTTAAGGACGATGTATCTATGTATCTATGAAGTTTGCTTTTTCTACTTTGGGGTATATTTGCTTAATTGGGAGACTATTTTAGCGCCCTTCCCTTAAAATTTTTTAAAGTTGTGTAGGTTTTATATATAAAGTAATTAATTTATAAGAATAGCAATGTGGAAGCTTTGTCAGTGTAAGATTGATTGTGTTCTCTCTCTCTCTCTCTGACAAAAAAATGCACAAACTTTTCTGTGTAACTCTTCTATGCGTTTTACTTCTTTCCAGTTAATCTATTTCATCTTCGTAAAATAAGTTTCGATAATCTAATCATTGAGAACAAACAAAATATTTTTTAACAGCAAATATCTGTAGTTAAAGGTCATAAGCAAACGGATTTGGCCGATAAGACAAATTTTCTACAAACATCATCGAAAGTGTAAAATTTTTTGGCTTTTTATTTTTATTTGATTTTAACAACAAGTAACGGATTTGCCTGACGTAACTTAACTTCTTAACTCATTGTCGTGAGAAAATTTGAAAAATTATCTGTATATTATGGTGCTGTTAACATAATAAAACTATGTGATCCCAATTCAGTGCAACTAATTTTTATGTCAAATTGCAAATTACGGACTAATTTTCATCATGAAATATTGGAGATTAGACCATTTCGCTATACCAAGACTACATTTTCATGAAAATACTTATGCAGGAGAGAGTCCAAAAAGTAGATCTACGTAGTTCGAATCTAATACGGTCAATTTTTATGTAAACTTACTATTAGGGACACGTTTGCATTACAAAAATATTAAAAATCAGTCTTTTTTTTACTAGTTTCTACCGATTTTTATTATATAAAGATTTTTATCAAAGGCGTCTTCAGTTGAGGAGTGATCTTAAAAATGATTGTATATAATTTTTAATAGCGTTTGCCCCAGGATCAAAATACGCCAGCATACCAAATTTCGTCAAAATATCAGCCAAATTGCGTCGTTTAGGTCGAACACAAGAGTCGATATGGACAGGCATCAGAGAGATTGGCTTTAATCGATTCAGAAATGGCTCTGACTAGCTCGATATTGTAAACAGTGGGTCTATCATAAGCTTCTTTGAGTATTACATACATTGCGTACAAACTTATAATAGCTTGTACTTTTTTCAAATGGAACGTTATATGCGATCGTAAAAATGGTCCGAGCGAATTTATTTTTAATAGCATTCGCTCTCGGGCGAAAAGATCAAATTTCGTCGAAATATCTCATAAATTGAACACAAAAGTATATGGCCACTTATCGGACAGACGAACAGGCAGACAGAAAGAGAGACAAGCTTAAATCGATTTAGAAAGCGATTCTGAAATGATCGGTACAGTAACACTTGGTCATATCTTAAGTAATTCTGGATGTTGTCTATTTATGAACAAACTTATAATATCTTACCACTTGTGTGGTTGCTTTAGTTTTATAGAAAGAATTACCTTTCAGTGTAATAACCGGCAATTCAGAATTATTTCTTTTTATTTCGTAAGTTGATCATACGAAGCGGTACTAGGAAATTTATAAAATAAAATTCCATACAATGCAATCTTTTTAACCGTTTCATTGTAAAATAAGTAAGAGACTACACCGAATCTCTTATATTCACCATCTTTCTCTTAACAAAAGGTAAAGAAAACTAAATATTGATACTCCATCACATTAAATAGGCGTGGCAGATTTATTCCATTTTTGTTTGCCAAATTTGATCCCCATGTGCTTAATGTTTGCGACAAGAAAAGTGATTATCGCAGACATTACATAGACAAGCAGACAGACAGATGGATGGACGGATATGACTCAGTGGATTCGAAATTTGATATTGATCAAAAATATATACATACGTTATGAATGTCTGAAGCTTCTTTCTGGATGTTACAAGCGTTTTCACAAATAAATTAAATTCCAATACTCTATTAAATCGAGCGGGCGTGGCCGATCTTTTCCATTTTTGGACCGATACTAGAGGATAGCTAGCTCAATAAATGTGGAAACTTTTATTCATCTGTCTTGTATGGGTTATAAGTAATAAGCAAGCAAAGTAACTTTTTTTAAAAGCAGACATTTTCTCAGTCTACGTTCTATTCTAAGCGGATCTTTTGACCAATTTGGTCCATTTGTAATACCAACCTGCGTGCAAGAAATTTCAATGTTTTTTGGCAAATTTCAAATTGATATCTTTATTTTTACGGTCAGGGAAACGTTCAAAGAGGACAGACGGGCACGCTTAAATCGATTTTAAATTTGAAGGTGATTGAACCATCGCTAAAGGTGAGGGGTATATATTGATTTTGTCATCTTGTTTGTAATGCCCAGAAGGAAACTTCAGATAACCTACAATTCATGATCAGCATGAAATTCAGAGTCAATTTAAGCGTATCCGTCTGCCCATCTGTCAATTTGTCCGTCTGTGTAATGTTGATGGTAAACTTGGCTTCAAAAATGAGGATGTCGCCTTCAAATTTGGCAGAGACGTTCGACGGTTTTTCATATACATTGCTATTAAAAATGGACCAAATCGATCGCAGACCACGCCTACAATATCAAATAAGTTGAAAACACATCTGTTTTCTGGCTGTTTTGCTCAGTGCTCATAGATCGTGAAATAAAAATTTCCACAGTATTTCATATAAATAAAAAAAATCTGCCACACCCACCTATTAAAATGTAGGTTTTGCTTCTTTCTTTTAAAATAAAGGTGGTGAGTATAACCGAATATAAATTTCTTACTTGTTTTAATATTTTTTTGTTGGTTATTTTTGTATTTAAAAATATAAATTTTTTTTAAACTAATATTTAAATATTATTATAAATATTTTCTGAAAAATTGAAAAGGAAAATAAACTAAATCAAGCTTCCGCTAAAAGAAAATTTATAGTTCTCTTCATTTTAATTTAATTTTTGAAGCGCTCCCTTTCATTATAAACACAGCACTGCGGCAAAAAGAATCATACGTACTGGTAACCTAATTTCTTATATCTTTGCAGAAACAACAATAAAGTAACGAATTCCGTTAATATCACATGAGATAAACTACGACAGTTATATAAAGATATATAAAGGAAATCGATTGAAATATGAACTGCATTATGTAAGTTCATTTAATATTACAGATCTTCGGATGCTGTTGTGGTTGATGACTTTAATTGCTAAAGTTTATTTATATCAACTTTTTAATGAAGTATAAGTTTTTCTATACCTACCTACCTATCAGCCAACGAATGGAAGTAGAAAAGTTTGTAACAATGCCAAAAATGTGCATAAGAATCCATACATGAAATATCTGAAACTATCATAAGTATGTCATTTGAGGTTAATTAAGTCGTAACCTATCTGTCTATTAATCCATCAATTCTGTCTGTTATTGTAGCTTTCACGGAGATAACTTGAGATGCGTTGCAATTTGAATTAAGTTTGAAAATCGAATGCAATACTTTTTTCTTAGAACTGAAATATGAAATTGAGTTGATTTCTATGTTAATATCGCTATTGAGTGTAATCATAAATCAAAGAAAACTTGAACTACCACTTAAATTGCTATTTTCTCGATTGCAGCATTTTTAGATCTCTGTTAATTGACATTAAATTGCTTTTAAAATAGAATTTTAAATATTTTGCCTAAAATAGAATTTTCTATCGGATTTTTCTATGCGACTATTAAGAAATAGTTTAACTTTAGCAAGAGACAATTTCTTTTAGTTTTTGGACTTACGATCATAGATTTTGTTAAGGATTAATCCTTAATTATTTCTTAATAAAATCCACAGATCAACTTCTCTTAAATTACCACGCGAACTCGCTTCATTTCACTTTTATTGCTGAAAAACTACTGGCTACTGTCAAGTAAATAAAAAGCAATCGGCCAGGTGTCAGCGATATCACACGTAAATTTCAACTTTGATTTGATGGCTTTCATTATATATCAAAGAACTTTTGACGAGTTAAACGGGGCATGAAACGACAGAAGACCTCATTAATCGGAGAATTTCCTCTCTTCAGAACGAAGATCATTAACTCAAAGGTGAATATTACGCTCGATATTGAAAATCGTAAAAGGGATTCAGGTTAACATTATCTGTTTCAAAATACCAAATAGAGATACCTGCTTAATAGGCTCCGAAAGTACTGAGTTCTTTCTCTGATTTCTCTTTTTTACCATATCAACTGATCAAACTCATTTTCTAAGAAATTTGAATTTCAGTTTTATTAAAAGTACTGCGCACTAGTGTTTCTTGTACACTACTCCCTAACGTAGTATATTATGTCTGTGCAAATGTTTGTAGCACTCAAAAAAACTTAATGTGAACTCATTTTTCATTATTCATAATCAATATGAATTCTGAATCTGAGTTTTTATATCGATTTAAAATTGTCTCTCTGTGTGTCCAACTGAATTCTTTGTGTATTTATGCGTATGTTCACTCTACACAGATGGAAGCTTTTTCAGAAATTTTAATAAAATCTTGTATATAGAGATGTTTTGGCGAACGAATCTTATTGAAAATGTATTGAACCGGACGCTTTTTATAAGCCTTACCCATATAAAGCTGAATAATAAAAAAGCCGTAATATGAAAAAAATTTGCTAAGTTCAATATTTCTTGACCAAAATCAGCGAAATATATTATTTTGACATATTAAATGAATACGGAAAAGTTAGAATAATGTTCTGAATCTCTTCCCCTAGAAAGGTTTTTAGCAATAAAAGCATAAGCCTTTATGTAAGGACAAGATCTGATTTTAGGTATTTTATAATGAAAATTCGAAAGCATTAATTTGATATATAAATTTAGTATACTAAGTTTGGAATATATAGATTTATGTCTGGTATCCCTTATCCTATAAAGTTTCTCAAGAAAATTTTTTATTGTTCGTATGAGAAAACACTTTCGATCAATATTTATTTGTTTTCAGTAAAAATCATAAAATGCGGACTCGCATTACAACTAATAAAAATAAATATTTCTGGAAATTGTTTCTACCAATTCAAGAATTAAATACTTTTGAGAGATTGTTATCATGGGTTCAACGTGAATACCTACGCTGAGAAGTTAACCTCAGTATGCACCTAAGCACCGGACTATTTTTCGGTGATCGACAGTCAGGGTCCCTCAAGCAGAAGAACAATCCCCATCGAAGAGAGTTTCTCGAGGTTCCAGAACAAACATTCTTTGAGTATTGCGCAGAGTTTCTCTCTGATAACAGGATGTTCCCGTCCAGCTATTTTCAGAACCATCGAGATACTCCCCAAAGGGAGGTAACCACGATCATTCAAGAAGCATTCTCGAAACAGTGTATTGGGCAAGCAATACTTGCAAGGAACAATCTTTCTTTGGGCAACTTGATCTCCACGCATTTATTTGGAACTTTACATATGCTATACATCAGGGAAAGTTCATCCTACTATCTATCTCTTGCAATATTAAGTACTTAAAAGTTCATTAACGTAACCTCAACGTCAATCATGCCCCATATTCAATACTGCTTCGGTTGATAATACAATAGCAAAGTAGTAGATATGTACGATCCCTTTGCTGTAAAGAACCTAGACAAGAGACTTGACCTTTTCTTATGAAAAAAGCGATTCTCCCAATGATCTGCTCGTACAATCCTCTGTCATCTAGCATCGATAGTTAAAACGTAACCCTTCTTAGCCGATAACTGGAATGATCTGGATGATCTTAGCATGCTGAAGAACGAGACTATTTTCCAGTATGACCTCGTCTGATGGCTAGTGGGAACCCATTCAAAGCCTCCATGCCTAATGCCTAATGCGACCATACAGAGATGAGTGTTCAGTACTGTACCGCTCCTAGTACTTTCACCGGGAACTTCGCTTGTCCACGAAATAGTTTTGGAAATAAAAATTAAGCGAAATTTTTGCATAAAAAATTCCTTTTCATTTTTTTCATAGAATTCTTTTTGATCCAATTTAACAACGTGTCACATTTAGACGCACATTTAGTAAATCCAGCAAGAGATTTTTGCCAAGATTTTTACTATGTCCTTGAACATAGATGCTTTCATTTTGTGAATCTGGATTTTGATCGGTTGAATTAAAGCATTCTTTGAGGAAGAAAGCAAAATTTTTTTTTTTCTATAACTTGAATATTCCTCTTGTTCAAGGGCAAACGATTCACCTTAATATACACAAAAGCGTAGCTCTATCCGCACACATAATATTTGGCTTTCAATGCCCTATATTCACTTAAAATGAATTAAATATTTCTTTAAAAAAATATCTGAAAATTATACAATGAAAACAATTGCAGAAAAGAGAAGAAGTGCTGGATGTTAGTTGCACTGCTTAATACCACACATTCATAGCATATATATATATATATGTATGTATATAAAGTATATATATAAAACTCATAGGAAATAAATTTCATCCCATATAACGAGAAAAAAATTTTGTAGGTAAGAACGAACCCCAACAATATAGCAGAAACAATGACAACGATAACAGTAAAAGCTTAAGCAACAATAACACAACGAATTACAACGAAAAATACATACATTTAGAAGCAGGCTTTAGGCGCATTTACTCAGCCAACAACAGTAACAATATTGTACGGCTCGTGTGTATGCATTGTATAAAAAGATTTTAATATTGTATGTGAAGAAGAAAAATCAAACACATTCGTTTTTCATTTGTGATGCTATTTTTTACTGCTATACAAATATAAAAAAGAAAAAAAAATCAAAAAAAAAAAGCCAAAAATAAGAGAAACAAAAACAAAACAGTTGTACATTCAACGAATATAATGATAAAATGAAGTGAAAAAAAAGGAACAAAATTTTGTGAGGAAAATTCAATGCCATGCCAAAGGCCTGATTGCTGCTGGGTGACTTGAGTTGTAGGGCAATTTTTGCTTTTAACGAAATTAAAAAAAAAACAAAAATTAATAATAACATAAAAACCTTAACTTAAAGAAAATTTTAATTTATTTTATTTTTTTTTTAATGCAGATTATTTAAAGGAAGAAAAAATTAAAATTAAACTGTTACAGAACGCAAATAAACAAAAATAACAAAAAAAAAAAACAAGAAAAAAAATGTGGTTAAACGGGCGTCTAAACACTTTCAGGCACAATTACAAAAACTTTTTACCTCAGTATAGTGCTAAACATAAAAGTCAACACTTCTTTACCATCAAACAGAATTACTGAATTCAAGTGCTTAACATCTTTAAAAAATCTATCCACAAATCATTGAAAAACTCTTTGAAAAGGAACAACACTTTAAACTCTTTAGTTATAACTTAACTAAACTTAAATCGTTGTTTCGCTCACAGCATTTACCGGTAAACTAATTGAAAACATGAGAAAAACGATATCAACACCGAGACCATTACCTATACCCTTTCTCCACTTTAATCATGCCAGCATCTTATTCACGGTATTGTTGGTTTTCTCTGTGCTATCGTTAAAAGAGGCTACACCTCAGCGGCCTCTTCTTAATCACACTTCATACAATTCCATACCTACGAGTCAACATAATTATAAATTACGTAATGGTCGTACTCATGATATACCACCCATACCACCTTCTACGGTAGCATCAATGCCGCCACGTCGAGCTCTTTATGAAGAATTTGATAGTACCGGTTTACCACCTTTGGGGGGACGACGAGATAGTCGGCGACGTTTAAATTTGGCTGGGTTAGGAGGCTCAGGTCCACGTGGTAATAATGCACGGCGTGGCATAGATTCATTGCGTAAAGAATTAATGAAACCATCGGTTGGCGGTCCTGGCGGAGGTATTAGCAGTGGCCACAGTATAAGTTATCCGGCGTATTCGGCCACTTCTTCAATTGGCAAAATTGATGGTATCGGCAGTTTGGGACCAGCTCATCGCTATGGTGACCCATTACAACCGCCTACTATACTTGCACCAATTAATTCTCTATATCCTACTGGTATTCCTCCGGATCATTATTTAGCTAATTTACAAGGTAAATTAAAAATTTTCATTGCATTCGCATTAAATAATTTGTTGGTGTTTTATTCTTTTTCACTTTTAGATAATAAATATTCACGCATTACACCCAGATTGAATTCTATTTCGGAAATTAG
The DNA here is from genome assembly GCA_000671755.1 of Glossina brevipalpis. Classification (NCBI taxonomy): domain Eukaryota; kingdom Metazoa; phylum Arthropoda; class Insecta; order Diptera; family Glossinidae; genus Glossina; species Glossina brevipalpis. The sequence goes on from KK351094.1 coordinate 162,035, forward strand.
AAAACTTAATAACGAGGCTAAGCAGCATGGTCAAGCAGATGAACCAGCTGATGGCGTAGATGACGACATCATCTTAGAGGAACATAATGATCCGTTACAAGCCATTAAAGATCAGATGCGAAATTCACAACCACAATCGGTAAGATTTTAACACAAGCGTTTCCATAAAACTTTCCTCTAAATAAAACAAAAGGAAACTGGATTTTAATCTTAACACTGCGCTCTATGTAAATTTTTATGCTTGGGTTAATGTCTTTAAAGAGGAGAAATAATTTCGAGAGGAACAGATGTTCAACTCAGAAACTTAGCTAAGAATCTTACTTAGTTTGATATAAAATATTGTTTATAGAGGGTTTAATAATGCTTTCACATTATGTGTTATTTCATTGATTTCGTGAAATCATCTCACTTGAAGTAATTTATTTTTATCTACAAAATATAGAAATCATTAAGTGGTTGCATTCGATTTGCTAACATAAATAGGATTTCAATATATTTTCACTTATCTTGAAATTTTTTCTTTTGAATTCGTTTGACATTTTTTATACAACGAAATAATGATTTTCTTGCTTGATTTCAATTGAAATTACAAAGACGACTGAAATCACTGAAATCACTCTCACTGCATGAACATCGTAAGGGATATTTCCAAATGTTGTTAACCGAATAACAGAAGCAGTATATTTGTTTATTTGTAGTACTTAAGGTTTAATGGATAGAATTCGTTCGTTTACTAAACAATCAGGCTAATAAATGAAGAAATATTTAGAACACAGGAAGGAAACTTTGCCGAGGCTTTGTATAAATTTTTATCATATAAACATTTTCTCATTAAACACCAAAATATCAAAAGATTGGTTTTTAATAAATAGATTCTTTCGTCTGTAATGCACTTACTGCAACTTCCAAAATAATTTGCAGTCGCTCTAGCTGATTGACAGTCGGCTTTGTGAAGCTGCGCTATGTGGTAATAGAAGCTTAAATCACACTATTCTCGCACAATTCTCGTAGTTTCATTAGTTAATAGTTTCGTTCATTTACTTCGATATGGTTTAAGGTTCAAGTTCTCCAATCATTTAGTGTGTGATAGGTATTCGCCTCGTGAAAGCTATTCGTGTTTGTGTTAGAATAAGCGCGATTTTATAAGCTGCCAGAAGCAAAACTATGCGTAAAATATATTCGAATTTTCACCGAATAATCAAACGATGTGTAGATCAATCGGTATTCCGACCAATTAGCTAAAAGGAGATTTTTTAAGAAAACAAATTTAAAAAAATTCTTATCAAATTCATTTCATAGAATCTTTACATCGCTCATACGGAAAAAACACCTTCGGTTATCGAAGATCTTTTGGGTGTAAAGTGCAATTTTGAAACACCCTGCGCTTGGAAATGGACTGAAAATCTACTGGATGGTTTTCATGTAATGAGCGGCATAGAGGTGAGCAAGAAAAATATGACCGGTTTATATCCAGGACCGTTGGCCGATTCAGTGGATGATGCAAATGGTACGTCATTTTTGTTTGTATATTACGTGAGTAGAATTTTAAATAAATAAATAATTTTTAGGACATTTCCTTTACGCTCGCTTACTGCCCACTACCATGCAAATCAATGTGACTTCACCTCAATTTAGCACAACAATGGAGAGATGCTATCTAGAAATTTTTATTCATCAAAGTGGTATGAGCCATGGTTTATTTAGTGTTGTCGTTGAACCATTGCATTCACAAGAGAATCCATGGGTACCCGCTGAAATAGTTGGCGATAATTATCGTCAATGGTCGCGAAAATTTTTCAAATTGGGTCGAATTACTCGAGATTTTCGTATCGTTTTTGAAATTGTTCCGAAATTGATGGAAGGTCAGAAGGCACATGTTGCCATTGATAATTTACGGATGGTCAATTGCTTTCCGGAGGGCACTAAATCGGACAAATGCGGCACATCTCAAGTTAAGTGTATGATGAATAGAGTTCCCGTTTGTATACCATTGCCGAGAATCTGCGATATTACGAAAGATTGCGATGACGCCGAAGACGAGTCCTTAAATTGCGGTAAGCGATATCATCATAATATCAATTGTAACCTAGTTTAACCTCTATTATCTTTGAATTTTTCCATTACGATAATCACGTGATAAAAGTATGATAATTTTTGATGCATTATGTCTATAAAGCTCATTTATGAATTATAATTTATGCAAAGGCAGTTGACCATTTAAACTGTGATAAGTTATTGTTGATATTGCACTTCGGACCATTTGCATGACCCTACAGAAAAGTTCAATGTAAATAGTGTAATGTTTTTTTTTTAAGTGGTTGTTGAGTTCAGTTGAAAGATACACAAACGAGCAAATTATCGTCATACTTTAAGAACGAAATAAACGAGGGAAGATGCAGGAAGTGTTAATGACATTAAAAAAGAAAATGCAAAGCAAACGTAGTGCTTAGCAAGCAATAGGTTAAAAATAAATAATCGTTCTGCTGTAAAGAAACAGGGAGGGTAAGATGACACTAATCAGGAGTACTGGCTATGCGATGCTGCATTTCTTTAGCAAATGAAAAACGAGAAGTAATTAATTATATTTTGTTTTCATTTAAATCAAAGATAAAATACCTTATGGTGGACGTTGTGATTTTGAGAATGATTGGTGTGGTTGGCGTGATTCGGGTAAAACGATTTTAGCTTGGTCTCGTCACACTGGCTCATCGCCCACTCATGACACCGGACCTGATGGGGATCATACTTATCAGCATTTATTAAATGCCACTGGTGGTTATTATATGTTAGTTAATATGAATCAACATAGCAATAATAGTGAGAAGGGTGCTCTTATTGGTTTCGCGAGTAATGCTATCATGATTAGTAAAACGTTTAATCCACCACCTTTAGTTCATGGTAATCCAAATTCACCCTATCGCAATTCTTGTGTGGTGCGTTTTTATATTCATCAATTTGGCAAAAATCCTGGTAGTATTAATCTATCGGTTGTGGAAATGAAGGAGAAAGAAAATATTACTACAACTTTGTGGTGGAGTACAAAAAATCAAGGAGCCGATTGGCTAAGAGCAGAATATGTTTTGCCCAATATAACCTCAAAGTAAGTTGAAGAGAGAGCGAGAAATATATGCGAAGAGAGAGCACATGTTTATAATAAATGTTTTCTTTAAAGATATTATTTACAATTTGAAGCCCGCATGGGTATGCGTATTTATTCGGATGTGGCTGTGGATGATTTTTCCTTATCGCCAGAATGTTTCGGTATAAATATACCCAAAGAACGTCTTAACGGGTATAATTATTGGGATGTACGAAATAAATATAAAAGTCCTTCGCATAGAGACTTTGAATATAAAAATTGTAAGGCATTAAAAGCGAAGCTTCTTTGCGTCGTGCTCGTTTAATTTTGCTGTTTTTGAACATTTTCTAGATTTAGAATTGACTTCTTGCGATACACGTGGTATGATAGGTCCCACTCAGTTACAGTGCGAGACATTTTATAAAGACACTAACAGAAGCCATATCCTGAAAGAAGTGCATGTCGTGGAAGATCAAAGTTCGTATAAGGGTATGCAAAAATGGAAAGTACCCCATGAGGGCTATTATACGTAAGTTAAACGCAGTCGACAATGTTGAGATGAAATGATTGAATTTGATTGAATTTTCTTTTTAGAATTATAGCTAAAGGGGCTAGTGGTGGTCTGGGTTCAGGAGGCGTAGGTTCTTCTCGTGGCGCTGTGGCTGTTTCTATCCTAGAATTGCACAAAAATGAGGAACTTTACATTTTAGTAGGTCAACAAGGAGAAAATGCTTGCATTAAATCACTCGGCTATACTGAAGAAGGATGTGGCTCCGATCTATCCGATCTGGATCTTAGTAAATATAGTTTTAGTTCTAAGCAACAAATGGTAAAAAATATTTATATTGAACACGGCGCCGGTGGAGGAGGTGGAGGCTCCTATGTGTTCCTTGTAAGTTGTCAAACATTTATAAGAATTTTTTTTACTTCTAATGTTAATTCTTTTAGTTAAATTCAGCGAAAAATGAAGCAGTTCCCCTGTTAGTGGCTGCTGGTGGTGGAGGTTTAGGTATTGGCCAATATTTAGATGAGGACTTTCAACACGGTCAGAAACCCAATCCTGGTCGATCAAGTACTACTGGTCAAGTACATGGTGAAATGGTGAATAAGATTACTGCAGGACCAGGTGGCGGTTGGCGTGCGAAAGCCGATCAAGCATTGGATCCAAGATTCGGTGCTGCTCTTCTACAAGGAGGTCGCGGGGGTCATTCATGTTTTGTAGAAATACTAAATAATGGATCTTCTACGAATCGCCATGGCCAGGGTGGCTTTGGCGGTGGAGGTGGCAGCTGTAATACTGGAGGTGGCGGTGGTGGCTATGCCGGAGGAGATGTCTATTTAAATGAGTCAAATGGAGAAGGTGGAACATCTTTTATCAGCAATAGTCGCAGCCTAAAAGAATTCAATTCGGTTTACGAAGGAGCCAATTCAGGGTCAGGGTCAGTTATAATTATAGCCGCTATTGAAGGTTGCGGTTGTGATTATCGTTGCGTTGCTTTGGATGAGTATAGAACCAGTGTGCGTTGCATTTGTCCAGAGGGCTGGAGATTAAGAAAAGATAACAACACTGCTTGTGAAAGTAAATTGATAAAAAGAAGAAGAAAAAGAAGAAAAAACCGACTAACGATTTATTTTTAAATTTTAGTGTTATATGAGGAACGCATACCTTTCCCCTATTTGATAGCATTCTTTATAGTTTTGGTAGTTTTGTTAGGAGCCTCTCTCACGGCCCTTATAGTCATTTTATGTAAGTTATTATTAATTAAACAAGTTATGTAGATCATACATAAATATATATATATATTTCATTTCTTTACCTAAATCACAGACAATCGTTACCAACGTAAAAAACAAGCTAAACTTCGTCACATGATGCTTTTGGAGCAAGATGTTCAATTGAATCGTTTACGTCACAATGTTGATGACACAAACCTTAACAATTTCAACCCTAATTATGGCTGCGATGGTATACTTAACGGTCATGTCGATGTAAACAGTTTGCCTCAAGTAGCTCGAGAAAGCCTCAGATTAGTCAAGTAATTAATTGTTATTGAAAATCTTGCAACAATATATTACGCTTTTTTTTCATTTGTCTACGACGTACAGGGCTTTAGGTCAAGGCGCATTTGGTGAAGTTTATCAGGGCTTGTACCGTCATCGTGACGGTGACGCTGTCGAAATGCCAGTAGCAGTGAAGACTTTACCTGAAATGTCTACTCGCCAGGCTGAAGAAGATTTTCTTATGGAAGCCGCTATTATGGCTAAATTTAATCATCCCAATATGGTTCATTTAATCGGCGTTTGCTTTGATCGTCATCCACGCTTTATTGTTTTAGAACTATTGGCAGGGGGCGATTTGAAAAATTTCCTCCGTGAAGGACGTAATAAACCGGAACGTCCTTCTCCTTTAACTATGAAGGATTTGGTGTTTTGTGCTTTAGATGTGGCCAAAGGTTGCCGCTATATGGAAAGCAAACGTTTCATTCATCGCGATATAGCCGCCAGAAATTGTTTGTTAAGTAGTAAAGGACCCGGAAGGGTTGTTAAAATAGCGGATTTTGGCATGGCACGCGATATCTATCGTAGTGATTACTATCGTAAAGGCGGTAAAGCTATGCTTCCAATCAAATGGATGCCTCCAGAAGCTTTTCTAGATGGTATTTTTACATCCAAAACGGATGTTTGGTCATTTGGAGTTTTATTATGGGAGGTAAACTTTCGAAAGAAAATGTTTCAAAGCAATTTATTAAAATTTGGTTTTTATCTCTTATTCATAGGTTTTCAGTTTGGGCTTAATGCCCTACACCGGATTACCGAATCCAGAAGTTATGCAATTGGTTACCAACGGGGGACGTTTGGGATCTCCACCTGGTTGTCCACCGGCTATTTATAAAATTATGGCCGATTGTTGGAATCCTACACCGGAAGATCGTCCCACATTTTCGAATTTACTGGAGCGTTTAACTACTTGTACACAGGTATAAGAAGCATAAGAAGCATCGTTAGCAAACTGCTTAAAATATAATATTTCATTATTTCTTTTTTAGGATCCTAGCGTTATGAATGCTCCTTTGCCTTGTATATTACGCCCGCCCTCTACAGAACGTGACCAGACTATAATGAGACCACCACGTACAGATGAATTTTGTCTACAAGTACCGCATACTGATTATCTGATACCATTACCGGGTATACGAAACGGTGGTGAATACGCTGATACCACTACTCGTAATACGGTAGCGGTTAATACTGGAACCGATGTTTGCACACCACCAGGCATATCACCGCCTTCGGCTCCTCAAAATGCAAACATTGAAGATGAAAATGCAGGCGTTATAAATGAAAATCATTGCCATTGGGAAACTTCTTTCATTTTACCAAATTCGAAAAGTGATCAGCCATTATTGAACAATACATTAGAATCGCAGAAAGTATTACACAATACTACAACGAATGGTCAGAACTCGGTAAACAACAGTGGCCAAAATAGTAGCACTCAAAGATCTCCAGTTATTAGCGTGAATGGTGGAATACAAACTCAACCGACTAGCCCTCAAGTTGAAGAAGAAGAGGAAACGAAGCTGATTAGTTTAGATACACCGCAACCGACGCCCACAACAATCCAGCCACCATTATCGTTTACAACGCAACTTGATGGTATTACACTTGACCCAGCTGCGCTAACGAAAACGAATGCTGCAATCAAACAACAATGCTCTTACGCTAACTTACAATTAATGACGAATCCTAAAACCAAGTGCAATGAGACGTTATTAACGGAAAAAATGGGAAATGGTAGCATTGCAACGCATAATTCTAGCGTTGTAAATAACACGAACGATGTGATAAATGCCAATGCGTGTACAGGCAGTAGCTCAACAGTAGTTACGTCAACAACAGCAACGACAACAACAACAAACAGTACGGGAGCAAATACGCCACCGTTTACAATACAAGGTTATGCTGAAAAATTCAAAGAAAATCATTCAGAAATAAGCTGTTAAGCTACTTTAATAAAGCCCTAGTAGAACCAGTGAAAATAAGAGTTTTTCAAGGAATCGTTAAGGATTTTCAATAAAAAAAAAAAAAATTCTTAAACATGGATAAGAAGAAAAAAACGAATGAAGCCATCTATAAGGAAGCATTTACTTTCAATCACTGAAAACCTTAAATTTTAAATAAATTGATAGTAATTTCCCTTTGCTGATGATCGTGATAACAGGAACCCTTTGATGGTCCATTAAATGTATTGCATTTGCATGGCCTTTCGTCTTTTTCGTAAGAATTTTCTTGGGCTTTTTTTTTTATTGAGAATCTGGCGTTTAGTGCAAAAATTTGAAAAGGAATAGAGAGTATACACCATTGGCATTACAGGGTGTGTTTTGGTTGTAATTGTTAACATTTAAGCTCCAGAATATAAAAAAAAATATATAAAAAGTAAAAGAAATAAGAAAAATTATTAAAAATAAAATTTATAAGAGACATACGCATATACATATGCATATATAAAATATAATGTATACCTTACATATGCGAGTGTAAGTATTTTACGGTCAAATGCGTAAAGATATAAAGGCTTCAATACGAGTTGAAGTGAATTTACGGAAAAATTCTCATTCTTGAGGGTCAAACAAACAACGTTTCTATTTCATGTAAATATCAAATTAAAACAAGAAACAAAAACACAAAGACGAAGACGAAGAAAAAGAAAAAGAAAAACAAAAACAAAAACAAAACTAACCGTAAAAAATAATTAATTTATTTATAATAGAGTATTATAACGAGTGAGAGTTGCGTAATGTATAAACAAAAATTAATTTTAAAGTTTTAGAATAAAACCAAAAAAAATCTTATTTTTTTTATTTTTTATGTTTATGTTTAACGATATAACGATATTTTAAGCTTAATTAGTTTGTTTTATGTTTTTCTTTTTATATTACATTTAATAATAATGTGAATATTAAGTTATACAAAGAGAAAACATATTTTATATTCACATACAGTCTTTATTGCCAGACCGACTGTAAATGCCCACAAAAATTTCTCTGTATATATGTGTATAGATTTTTTTAGCGTTATCTCATACAAAATTTTCATACAATATTTACCACCGAGACACGGAGATGTGCAATATTCTGATTCTAATTGCAATTAATTGCTTGGAAACGGATTTGAAAGACATCATAAGCGTAATATTCTAAGCTAAGTCAGTCCGTCGTAAGGAAAATCGTAAATATTGTTAGTGAATAATTTGCATATTTTTGATATAATTTTCTTCAATTTGATATAAAAATTTAAAAAGAGTGAAAATGATCTTAATTGACTAATTGCTATATATAATCAAAAGGATAAATGTCCCGATTATCGTTAAGATGATGCGTTACGCAAAATTTGCTTCCAAATTAAAAAAAAAAAAATTTAGTTTTAATGTATATCATCGTATTTATGATGATATGATTTTTATACTCACCCCAGGGAGGTAGAAAATACACTAAATTTTTAATTTTTTTATTTAAATTCCATTGGAAAATATTAGATCAATTAACTTAGTTATCCTTCCTTAATGTGAGAGGAATAATGCAGCGAAAAGAAGGCAAAAAATTCATTTAAATTTACAAATTAGTTTTAAAAATCTTTTTAGTAAATATTGAAATTCTTATACATTGTGTTTATTCGATTAATATTAACTTCTTGATTATTATATTTTTAATTCCTGATATAATCCCGTTATTACAATTTATCTATTTGTTCGAGGCTGCGTGTTAATTGAAATAAATAAGAAAATTGTATTCAGCTGTGCTGAATCTTTTATATCCACCGCCTTTATCTTAAAAAAGTGGGGAAAACCCAAATTTTAATAGGTGGGCGTGGCAGATTTTTTCTATTTTTATAGAAAACCGTGCAAATTTTTAGTTTGCAGTCTATGAGATCTGAGCAAAGCAGCCAGAAAACGGCCGTGTTTTCAGCTTATTTTATACTATAGGCGTGACTTGGGATCGATTTGTTCTATTTTCAAATTCGAAACCGATATCTTCATTTTTGCGACCAGTAAAATGTTTACTACAGACATTACACACACCATTGCCCGGACAGACGAACAGACGGACGGACAGACGGACGGACAGACGGACATGCCTTAATCCTCTCACTCTCGGTGGCGGGTATAAAAAGAAATATCTATTCGTTTTTAATGAAGCAAAATTTGAAGTAAAAATTGATCATATAGAGACCGCCTGTAGTTGCCAAAATAACTTGAGACATTTAAAATCAAAATTTTCGAAATATGATAAATTTATAGTGGGCATTCATTCATTACAGATATCTACCAGAGTCGCCTAATTTCTATAAACTAAACTTCTATGAACTCGATAAATTGATCCTAAATGTGAATGACTGAAATTAATGGCAAAAAGTTTATTTCTTGCCTTCGTTTTTATAAAGACTAATTACGTTAATATTTTTAAACTTCCTTTAATCAGACCAACAACGGGGACGTCACTTGATGTTTTAAAATAATTAGCATAAAAATGGCCGTGACCAACCAATAAAGGCTCGTAATTTCTCATAAAATCTACCAAAAAATAAATATTTCCTGGGATTATCTCAAATTTTAGTTTAAAAATATCTCTGATCGGCCCATTGACAGTCTTTTCCGCCTTAAAAAAACAGACTTTTCCGTCTCATAATCATTAGCTTGAGGTAATGAATATAAAAACTTCATTAAGGCGTAGGAACGAAACCATGACAAAAAAATTCTTCTTCCGCTTTTTCATATTTTTTGTTTCAACAAAAATTTGAAGACTTGACTTTTTCCCACCAACTTTGGTCCTTTAACTCATTGTAAAATTTAGAGAAAGAAAGAAATTTGCAAGGATCCGAAAAAATTTTAAAACATTTTAAGAACTAAAAATTTTATAAGAAAACTCAGAATATTGTTGCTGAACATAAATTTTTCGAAAATATTTCGTTTAAAAAGATTTTTTTTTTTATTATTAATTTTACTATATTTTCTTATGAAATATAAACATCCGTCGTCAATAGATTAATAAGCCGAACGAACATTTTCTGTAAATGATTTTATTCTTATTTTATTTATTTATTTTTTTAGCAAATTTTTACAAAAACAAAAATGATAATAAAATAATTACAAAAACGTGTAATAATGAAAAAGCTTTAATAAAAATTTATACATATATAAATAAACAAAAACAAAATTTTTGATAAATAAAAGCAAACATAATAATTAAAATTAAAAAGGTAAAAAGAATTTAAATCATTTGATTTCATTGTAAATATGTATGTGCTAAATAAGCATTAAGCATAAAAATGTTAATAATATTTATATAAGCAGTGTTTATGTTAAAACTAAATGATAAGTGTTGTAATTATTAAAAGCAAAGTAAGATTAATTTGAAAATAAATTAAAAACAGGAAAAAATTATATTTATTCCAGGAGCACAATAAAAATAAAATTAAAATTGAAAACAAAAAAAAGCAGTAAATAAAAAATTAAAAATAATACAAATAGCATAAAAAAAAAATAATTAAATAAAAAGAAATAAATAAATAAAAATAAAAATAAAATAAATAAAAATGATAAGTGTATATGTACAAAATATATATAGAAGGTCTTGGTATTCTTCAAAGCATTAAATTAATCTACATAATATTCTTATTAAGAAAGAACGATAACTTCTCTCTAACAACCCTTAAACTACTTGGCAAAGCTTGTTATCTTATCTGTCATTAAGTTTTATCTAGAAATTGGTGTAAGTTTTTCAAAGTATAGGGAAATGAAAATTTTCAAATATTGTAGAGAAAGCATTTAAAAAATTGTCTCTAATAACAGAAAATATTTATAGAAACTATGATCAAAAAGTAAAGAGAAAAACAATTGCTATCAATATATACCGGGAATATATTGATCAATGTATAATTTTTTAACTTAGTATGATACGAATGTTTGTAAAATAATCAAACAATTTTATAATTCGCATATTACTTCAAAACCATTTTCATTTCAAATTAAAAATTTTTTTAGTTTATTTCTAATTTTGAATTTTATGAAAAATCTTGCTTTTTAGACGGACTTTATTTGGACAAAAGTTTTCCAAAATATTCTAAACTGCCGCTGGAGACTCTGTTATTTCAAAAACAAGGACATATCACGCCATATAGGTTTTCAATGGTCAAGATAAATCTTGATTCTGATCTCTGTCACGACATTACGACATCTCAACAGCAATATTCGGAAATATTGATACCGTTCCAAGAATTGAGCTTATAAATCATCCGATAAATACTAATGGGGTTGCTAGCTAAACTTTGCACCGCTTATGAAACGATTTCAGATTTAAGATAGATAAAGCATATAAAACCTCTTGTCAAAAGAAAAGACCAAAACCATCGAAAGAAGTTTATTAAAAGAAATAAGGGAATGCTTTTCTTAAGATCCTTATAGACCTTAGTGTGTAGTAAAAAATTGTATTCAATTACGACCGAATTTTTTATACCCAGCAATTTTGTCTTTGAAAAAAAACAACAAATAGAAGTGTTAATGAATTACAATATTGGTTGGGCGGGCCGGATCTCTGCATTTGTACAAGTGCTAAAGGATCCCGCATACAGTATATCTAGTGTAGTTTATAAATAATTAAAATAAGTAAGAAAACTATATTCGGCTGTCCCGAATTTTTTATATCGACCACTTATACTTTAAAAAGGGGGATAAAAACTACATTTCAATAGGTGGGCGTGGCAATTTTTTAAAATTTTTATTTTGCACTCTATGAGCACTAAGCAAAACAGCCAGAAAGCAGACTTGTTTTCAGCCTACTTCACACTGTAGGCGTGGTCTTTCAAGTTCAACGTATACGAAAGAACTTTTAATATTTTTGCCAAATTTAATTTTTATGAACACGAAAATGGTTATCGCAGGCATTACAAAGATAAGCAGACAAATGGACGGACGTATACGTTTTGCGGCTGGAAGAATGTTTACCACAGGCATTACACAGACGTACAGACGGACAGAGGGACATGCGGATAGATGGGCAGATGGACAGGCGGGTAGACGAGCAGACGGGCAAGGAGATAGACAGACAGACCGACAGATGGACATGCCTATATTGTTTCGCAATTTTTTACTGATATTTACTTTATAGGGCCGTTGAAATTTTGTTTTGAGTGCTACAAACGCTTAACCAAAATGAGGATACCTTCAAAAACTCAATGATCAGAAGGGACAAGCAGTACCCAGCAGTAGCTATGAAAATATCTGCAGATAAACGGTAACGATTTAATTTATTATTTCTCTTTTAATAATTTGTTTCTCAAAAACAAATCCGCCAATACTACTCTCAAATAAAAAGCAAGAAACGATCAGTTGACAGAAATTGAATTTTCTAATAAGTTTTTCAAATAAAAATTGCTTTGAGTAATTAATTCGCCAATTCCAAAAGGACTTTTTGATCACAGTATCTGTATATATTTTCTTCTTTTAATGCATAAAATATAAAAATAAAAATTAATTTTTAAAATTGTTAGAAACAAATGAAAAATAGTATAAAAATTACAATTTCAAGAAAAAAGTGAAAAATAATACAATATTTTTTAAAAATCATCACAGCATAATGTTATACATGTTGACTGTGTATTAAACTTTTTAAGTTTCCAATTTTGCGTTATATCCTTTCTTTAACATTTTTAGGATATCTTTCTTTTAGTGACATACCATTAAATATATATATAAATATATATACATACATATATAAATATAAATATATATATATATATATAAATATATAAATATATATATACATATACATATATATATATATATTTATATATATGTATATAAAAGTTATAGATAAACCAAAAATACCTTTAACACGGAACCTGATTATCCTAAGTACCTATTTGTAAACACATTAATAAAAAATAAACAAAAAAAAAAAAAAGAAAATATATCTCATTTCCAAGCATAATTTTAAAATTTTCTCTTCTTCTAATTTATATACGATATAACATCAAACCTAAGACGAGAAAAGTAACTTGTATTTGGCTTCAGCCGAATTATTTAATACCCACCACCTATACGCCTGGTTTGGTTTTTTTCTCCTTAAAGTACTTTATATCGTATGTACGCCAAAGTAACGTAATGTGACGAAGGCGTAACATAAGCTCTTTCTTATTACAGATTTTTTTCCCATCAATTGAAATAGATTTACATACTATTACTGCATATATTTCTTATATTCAATTATTTCTACTTACAGAAACAAAATGAGGAGATTTTTTTCTATAAAAAAAAAAAAAAATGTATGTATGTATATATATGTGTTATTCCTGAAATCTTCGATTCCAATCTCTAAACTTTAAAGCTTATTACACATCCGTGGGGGTATTAAACGAAACTTTCTTTAATCGAAATACTTGATATCTTAAATTTTTCGAGTATATTTTTCGATTTTTAAAGGCTCGATAATTAAGAATAATGAAAATGTTTATAACCAATAACAGCAACGAATAATTACAATAAAGTGATGCAATTAAAAATTTATATATAATTTATAAATGTATTAAGCTTTTTTTAATTTAATTTAAATATTTTTAAAGTTTTTATATTTTAATGCGCTACATTTTTCATGATTATACCCACCACCACACAAACACGGCAATATAATAATCATTAGAAAATTCGAAAACCATCCAGGCCAAGCATGTCTCTCTCTCTCTGTCTGTACTTTTGAAAATTCTACTCTTATAAAAAGATAAATATTGTGCCTACGTTTCCAGTATTGAAAATTTGAAAGCTCTGATCCGTCTCTAAAAGCGTCTATCACGAATGAATCTTAATACTAAAAGGATAAAAAGAAAAACTATTAAAAAATGATAATTGTTAAAAACAATTGGCTTATGGCTAATAGTAGTTATTTATTAAAATTAATTAAACAAAATTATTATCTCAAAAGTAATAAAAAATAAAAAAAAAAAATGATCTCAATCGGCGAACCGAAAAATTGCCAAAAAAGAAATAAAATAACAGGTTTGCAGGTATTGAGATGGTGGGTTTCAAAAATTCGCTCCAGGAAGCGAATATATTTGATTATATATATTTTAAATAATATTTTTTATATGTTACGTAATATTTTTATTTTTTTTTTATATGTTATATAATATAATTTGAAGCTCCATTCAACTTGAGGACTTTTTGAAAAATAAATAATATTTAAAAAAAAATATTATAAAATATTGAAAACTATAGCAACGTAAAGACTAAAAACAATATATTGTAAAAATGAATATTTATGAAGAGACATAATACAAAAAAAAAAATTAATTAATTGTTTAATTAATATATAGAAAAATACGTTAAAGTAAAACTTTAAAGATCACAGGTGTCAGCACTTTTTTCATGGTGTCTTTTTAAAGATTTTCTTTTAAATTTTTGTTTGTTTCCTTCTTTCCCTTTTTCAATTTTCCTTATGCACTAAGTTTAAGAACAGTTACGAAGTTATGCCGGTAAACAATAAAAAAAACCTATCTTCTTAAAAATAATAAATAACAATTGGGATAATTTTCTTAAGAAAATTTCTTTTAAATGATCCAGCTTGGGCTAGCTGTTAGTTCTCTGAGTAGTCTTTTCCTTTTTTGGGGTTCTTCGTATGGGCAATCCGTACCAAGACTTAAAAAAACTATTGTACTAGCTTTCAAGCTTTAAGACTTTCATAAATCCCGCCATCTTCATAGGTTCGGAGCAGCATACTGTGTTTGTCGCGTTTGTTCAACGAACACCTGGTGTCTGATTCTGCAGATTGCCTCACATTCACATAGAATGTTATAGGACGATTTCACTGCCCTTTCACAAAATCTACAAGTTGTTCGAACAATAAGTAGGAATCTATTTTAATAACAATTTATTTTAATTAACCTTAGAGACTAAAGTGTCTCAACTGAGATACCTAAAAGTGAAAAAATACTAAAGCGAAAGGATGTGGTAGGACGTTTTCACTCCCCTTTCATAGAATCAGAGCTAAGGACTGGAAGGACTTCTAAATGAAAATTGTTTCTTGTTTTGTGAGTGCTACTGTTCCGTTATTTGGTAGGATATTTTTGAATTTCCTAACGAATATACAAACCTATATTATATATTATATTATATATTATATTTTTTATTATACTTTATTTGGAGCAAAGAAATAAATTCTTGCTTTAAAAAAAAGCAGAATGAGCTCTAGCAAGTAAAACTGTCGGCTCCACTTTTTTAAAAAAGATGGATCAAATAAATATTCTCTAGATACTTGCAAAACGTCTAAAGGTTTAGATGCTCCGACTATGAGTCTTCGAATTGTGGAAAGGTTTTGACATTCACAAAGTCATTATTTTATCTTAAAATTTTGTCACCAGGGCTATGTATATATATTCAATAGATTAAATTGACAAATAAATTTAAGAAAATTATCCACTTGTAATGGAATATTTATAGCTTGGGTAGTTATTTAGGGCTCGCCAAGGTTCTGTCCAACGAATTTCTTTTACAATTCAAAGATTCCTTCATATTTGTTTTATTAGTTGTACATTTTATTGTTTAGTGGGAAACCTTAAGAGTTTTTTGATAGGCTTTCGTCTTTTAAATCTTATTAGAATTATTTTATTATCTTTGGAGATAAGACAACATGGTGATGGACAGACAGAGGAATTATACATTTGACTTCTGAATTTGCTTATTTCGGCCCGCGGTTTCTCGGTTTATTATGCTGGTAAATCTGCTACTGAAAAACTAATGGTATGACTCGGTGGTTGTCGATGTACTGCTAAATTCTGCTGGCATGAACTTGTTTTGGTGATTTGCTGACTTTAATTTTTGACGAGATGAGTGTATTCCCTAGTCTATCAGTTTAATCCGTTGCTATGAGTGTATCTGTCGATTTATTGCTAAATACAATTTGTGACAAGGTAGCCCTTAGTTGTTATAGATTTTTTATTTATTTTTTTTTTTGTAGCTTGTTGCTTGAACTAAACTTGTTTATCTAGAGGTGTATTTCAGTGCTTAAGCTTTTCTTCTAATTGGTCTACTAAAGGACTCTAAACGATAGCTTCAAATTTATCATAATATTTTATATTAATTTTTTTTCATATCTGAGAACCCAAGGATTGTCGCACTTTTGTTAGTAGAGACCCCAATGCTTTTCATGACTACACATATTTAGTGGAGTTTTTTTAAAAGGGAAACTGCAATTGAACTCCTTGCATAGGAGTGATAGGAGAAGGATGAAAAAGTCTCAAAAAAATAAAAATCAAATTCACATATAATTATTAGTTTTCAATAATTGCCTAAAGCCGTGATATTTCTTATCCTATAAGGATTTATTATAAAACAAAAAATTTTAAATGGACACAAACATCTTGAGAAAAGCTGCTGATTTTCAAGGAATGGCTGCATTAAAAAAATATGTTTTTTTTTTTAAATAAGTCAAATATATTATATATAGTCAAATATATATATATATATATATATATATATATTATATATAGTAATTATAATAAAAGTGTCCAAATGTGTAGATTGTGGCAATCATAGAACCAATAACAAAGCAAAATAAGCATACATAACATATACATACACGCTTACACAGTCACATATAATAAGATGCAGGTGTTTTTACGATTTTTAAAATCAATCATACAATCAAGCTTTGTTGTATTATATTATAAAAGATGAGAAGTGAAGATATATTAAGAACATTTAAAATAAATAAAAAAAAATAAAAGAAAATAGAATAAAACAAAAGAAAAAATATATATTCGACTTGGATTGATTCTTTTCATACCCGCCAAACCGTCGATGATTCTTTTGCTGTCTTTAAAAAAAAAAATGCAAAGATGTAAATGAAACTTTCTATGAAAGCGTAATGTAAGAAGATATGTGTAGACTAAACTAGCGCATGTACATATAGCGAAAGGCCAGTACATTAACATAAGCTATAGGCCAGAGCATAACATAACTAAAAAATGTATGTTAAGCATTTAACATAACATCACAACAAATATTTAAAGAATATTTAAACGATTAAAAGGGCCAGAGCATAACATAACTGAAGAATGTATGTTAAGTATTTAACATAACATCACAATAAGCATTCGAAAAATATTTCATCGATCAACAGGGCCAGAGAGCATAACATAACTGAAGAATGTATGTTAAGCATTTAACATAACATCACAAAAATTATTCAATTTATTATTATTCGTTCGACAGGGAAAACGTATTAAGTTCATATAACTTAACATTAAAAGTCCTGTACTTTGCAACAATCTCCCGGAAGAAAAACTAGGTCATGATTTGACATGAATTCTAGGAAAAAATTAATTAAGACTTCACACTTAAACTCAAATTGGCTGTAAACTATACTTACTGAGATTTTCCTTTCAAGTTAGACGATATCTTTAAATGCAATTCTTGACTTATTTTTATAGTAAAATATCAAAAATTGTTTCTAAATTGACGCAACATCTTTGATTCCCATACATTGAAAATGATTCGAAAAATAGGTCTATGTACTGCAAGCTTCCCATATTAACTTTACAAGACAAATTTTTTGTTTTCTATAAATTTTCATCATTAAATAGAAAGCCTTACTTTTCATGGGAATTTTGATATGGGAGGGAGTTAAAACGCAAACCAAACTGGTGGAAGCGTAGAAGTAAAGTTATTTCTTTTTCGCAACAAAATGATCACAGTTCCATTGTTTTCATTGTAAAACATTAAAAATTATCACTTATTCTTTTAGAAAAGCATGCACTTAATATGGGGAATGGGGTCCGAAAAATCGATCTATATGGTCCAAACTTTTCACAATAAACACAATAAATCGACTAAATTACTATTTTTGAATAATGTTGATTATAAAATACATAAAATTAAAAGTTATTGTCATTTAATAGTTTTGTTTTTTAAGAACGTTTGTATAGTAGGCGGTCAAATAAAAAATTTTTCGTATTCCTTTCGAAAGTCAAAATATTATCTCTCATCGGTTTCTGTAGAAATAAAGAACATTTTTTTTATAAAATACAGAAAACTTTTTTCCTAAAAACATTTTTTCAAAATAGGTCTTTATATGGATATCGTTCCGATCCTAATCAACTTATTTTCAATAGGATTTGTTTTTCGATTTTGGTATTTTTAATTAGGTCAAAACGGTTATTCTAGAAAATTTCATGAAAATAATTCGAAAATGTGCAAGCGGACAAATGGACAGAAATGCTTAAATTAGAGGTCGGAAAATAATTTCGAATCGAGTGGTATAGTAAAAGATAGATGTTTGTTAAGTTTAAAATAGGCTTTCTAATGGATAGATTTCGACGCGAATAAAGTTATTTTCAATAGGATTTGTTTTTCAATTTTGTCATTTTTTCTTAGATCAAAACTGTCATTCTAGCAAACTTCATGAAAATAACTCGAAAATTTGCAACTTATATATATGGAAAGATGTTAAAAGGATAAACGTACAGACATGCTTAATTTAGAATTCAGAAAATAATTCTAAATTGATTGGTATAATAAGAGTCAGTATCTATTTTAAGTCCTTCTAAATATTGCATATATCCGTTCAGGCTTAAGATCTTCTTACTGGCGACGCAGGATACAAACGAATCTAATTAGTTTAGCTGAAAAAAAAAACAAAATACAATAAACAGACTTGAGATAAATTTAATGGAATTTTTGAATCTTAAATGTGAATTCAATATGCTGGCACACTATATAACCAAGCGTATATCTATAGGGCCATTTATAATATCCATTTATTAAAAGCTTCCAGCGAACTTATCACATATTTTTTGGGCCATTTAAACTAATATACCTAAAATGTAATAACGTACATCACGGAAGCAGCCAAGTAACGTATTTAAAGCAAAACTTATACGTGCATAGGAAGCTACTTAAGACAATGAAACAACTAAAAGCTATAAGAAATAAGAAAATCATGCTTTTCGGATTTTTTCCGATTGTAAATGAAAGTCAAATAGGAATACAAAACGAAAGAATAACTTAGGATCAAATTTGTTCTACAAAGTTCTCCCAAGTTATAGTTGTAAAGTTTTAAGGCTTAAAGATTAACGGAATCATTTCCGTTATTTAATTCATTTAAGTGCATTTCTATGTTTGATAAAAAAAAAAAACAATTGTAAATCTATAGTGTCCCGTTATGGTGGCGGGTATAACTGACAAAATAAAATATAGCCAATAAAAATAACCGAAATCCTTCTCTTCTTTTATAATTACGCATAACGTTAAATTAGAAAAACGACAAAAGCAAAAAAAAAAAAAAATTCACATAAAAATAAAAAAAAAACTTAAATAATTTTAATAAAAAAGAAATATTTAAAGCAAAAAAAATAAATTATACATCTATTAATATACACACAGATACATATATATCGCAAATACATATGAATTTTTCAGTTTTAATAAATTATGTAATAAAAAAAAACCTTTTGATAAATCCTTAAATAATTTTATTATAAATAAAAATATTTTCGAATTTATCAAAATTTTTACAATTTTATTTTAAATATCCACACACCTACACACACGCATATATACACATACATATAGACAAGTAAGCTAAATCACATAATGATACGCAATTGATCAAATGTAATTTGATCTAATTATTTCTATATAATAAATTAAGAACAAAATGCAGCAAAAGTAAATTAACAATCGAATGTAGGAAGAGGTTTTGTGAAAAATTGATAAAAAAAAAGAAATAGAAGAAAAAAACAATTGTAAAAAGCAAACTGAAAATGTCAATGAAGAAGGATCAATAAAAGATATTTAATAATTGATAAGAATTAAAATAAATAAAAAATAAATAAAAATTTTATGTACAACCAAATATAAATATTTTGCTTCTTTTCCTAAGAAAATCTGGTAAGATTTAAATATGTTAATTAAAGATGAAATTTCGACGTTTACTTTTATGTTACTTCCAATTACAACCCACACACAAGTTTTTCACTTTCTCGTTAAGTGTAAAACAAAGGCTTAACTTGACCAAGCCTTTCTCCTTTCAGGCCATCTCTCTTATATTGTCTTAAAAATGAAGTTTTAAACCTAAAAGTTGATATAGCTGAGATTAGGTCAGTAATTTAGATCTAGTAGAAAACAGAAACCATTTAGAAATTAAAAGAAAAATATATCAATAACATTAATATCGGGTCACATGAAGTCTCCGCCATTTTTTCCATTAAATGTTATTGATGCCTATATATCTGGCGACACTCATCTGATTGTCTAAAACGAACATGTGCTTAAAAGGTGATATTTCAGTAGCTACATTTTTTTAAAACGATAGTTTTCTAATTCCTTGTTCGCATAAAAAGTTATACGGATTTGAAAATGAATGAAATATGTGAAGAAATGTTTCTTTACTATAAAGCTTTTTCACTAAAAAAAAACGGTAAAAATTGAATCGAAACAGATTAAGGAATGATTCGAAATTCTTGTAAAACTAAATTGTAAAAAAAGTCCCGTAGGGACAATGCTAAGTACCATGTTGTGTTACCGTAAAGGAAACCTTGCTTTATTTTACAACTGTATTGTTGTCTTAAGTAGAAAAGGTCGCTATAGGCCAAACGCTTAGAGAAACGGGAAAATTTCTTAATTTTTAAATCTCTTTTCGATTTAGTGATAGTGAAGCGATTGTAATTTTGTTTAATTATTTAAAACTTACATAATCGATTTTAGTAGTTTTCTTTACTTCATAAAAAATTCAAAAAATTACTTTTTTTTGGTTGTTTGTATTTTTATTAATTTTCTTAAACCCACTCTTTTTCCCACATTTCACTTCAAATTCTGTATTTTTTTTTTTAATTATTTTGGTTTTCTTTTTTATTATTAAGTTCTTCGCTACTTAATTACTTAAATTAGTTACTATTTCGTGTAATTTGTTTTTTGTTTTTTTTTTTTTATATTTTGTTATTACTTTATTTATTTAGTAGCTTCTGGCGTGTGGCTTATTAAATGACTGATTTTGCTTATGTTTGTGTCTTTCTTTTTTTTTTTTGTTTCTTTTAATGTATATAAATTATATTTTTTCTTTCTTAGTTTCTTTAATTATAAAATGTTTTTGTCTAAATTATATAATGGTGGAAATGAATCATTTTTTTTCAAATTTTATTTTTAAGTTTTATACAATGAAATAATTTTTTTCCATTTGTCTTGAATTTAATATGTATTAATAGTTTCTTTATATTTAAATAACGATTTTTTTTTTTATAAAATAATTCTCAGAATTTCATTTTTATCCTTTGTAAGTATACTCATTATGGGGAGGAGAAGGTATTCCTTTAATTGTTTAAATTAATCGAAAAACGAAAAGTAAAAAAAAAAAAAAATAATAAATATTTTTCTCTTCCTCCGCTTACTCAAAACCAATACCCTGCTCTCTGTTGATTAATGTATATTTTTAATTATTTCTTTTTTTTTTAGTTCAATTAACAGATATAACTAAGATTATTATCGCACAGCATAAGATTTAAAAATTTTTTTTGCAAAACGAATAATAAAAGCACGTACAGAGACCCGAAATTGAATGTGTGTTCTTCTCGACTATTCTTGCATAACGATTTAGTTCATTTTTGTGATTTTTCCGATAGCTTTAATGAGAAAATATTTAAGACTTTTTTTTCAAGTCTCTCTACCAGATTTTAGAATAACTCTGTGATAACTGTAAAATAGACGGGCAGACGTATTTCGCTAAATCGATATCATTATCATTATTAATTTAATAGAACAAGTGACAATTTTAATAGCCATTTTGAGCTGAAAGTATAGAAAATAAGTAAGCGATTGATTGCGGTCGACTTAGGTCGAATCATGATTTCTGACGAAAAAACATTTGGAAACACTACAAGCATTTGTTTACCCATAAAATTATATCGAGTTTAATAGGATCATTGATTTTTAGAACTACTTACTACTGGCGACTTTAAGGACATTTTAAAAATTAAATCAAGGAAAGACGGACCTGTAAACGAATCGAGTGCATTACTAATTGAACGTAAAAAGATTTTAAAAAAAACTTAACTCTTACCACTTGAATCGCTTCAGGTTTAAGGAGATTCTTTTAGAAGCATGAAAACTAGCGATGAAAAGTTGATCATTTCAAGAAAATATAAATTTTTTTTTGATTCCACAAGATGCTTTAAAGCGAATAAATTTTTTATATAAAACTGAAAAGAGGCGAACTTTGCTGGATATATTTTGAAGGAGTTGTTAATGAGCATAATAATAAATTCTTGAAAAGCCATTTTGCAAATTCATTTAAATATGTCATTTTAATTTTTATATTAAGCACTTATTTGTAGATTATAAAAATGTTAAACTAATTTTATTTTTATTTTGTATTTTCCATTTAAATTACATACAATAGGTATTCAAATATAAGCTTTTATGCTCATCTCTTCACTTTTGACCATAATACATACACGTCGTGTATTTATATATATTTGTATATATATAAATATATTATTGTTATTATTATTATTATTTTTATTATTGATATCATATTATTATTATATTATTTTTATATTATTAGTACATTGTTATTATTATATTAAAATTAAAAATTATTATCATTAATGCATAATTTTCACTAAGTACAAGTAAATGGATAACTAAATTTGTCTTTTGAAAAAATAAAAAAATAACAAGCTATTATTTAGTTTTAAATTAATTATTTTTTAAGTTAATATTAATGTCTTTTGTCGTTAATAATTTATTTTTTTTTTTAAATTTAAATTATTGCTACTAATATGTATAACTAGAAATAGAATTGGAAAGAGCTTTTAGAGTAAAGTTATTTTTGATATAATTTGTGTTTTTTTGTTTAGTTTTAGGTTTAAAGTTTAAAAAGAATTGCTTTAGTTTAACATTTTTTTCTTTTCTTTTTTTCTTCCTCTTGTTATTATTATATATAAAAAGCTTAATTTTCATTCTCTTACTTTTTTATTTTTGTCAATTTGTCAATTGAAGAGATGAATGAAATTTGAAGCATTAATGAAAAATTATTCTACAATTGATTTCGGGTCGGCTAAAACCGACTCATAATAAAAAATAATTTTTCTTTTAATAATAATGCTTTTCATAAAAACTCAGTTCGGTTTTTTTGGTATGTTTTGTGAATTTGTTTATCTACAATTTTTTCATTATTTTGTTTTTGTTTTTTTTTGTCTATAGCAATTTAACCCAACTCCTAAAGAATGGTCACAATACTTGTTTTTTTCTTTTGTTGATAATAACATAATTTTTTAACAAATACTAGAAACACTTCATTGTTGTTATGCTTTTATCTGTAATTATTAATTACTTGTGTAAATTTTTCATATAATCTGAATAATAAATATATATATATATATATATATATATATGTATATAACATATATGTATATATATATATATATATGTGTGTATATAAAATAAGTTTCTTTTACGCATAAACAAAACAAACAAAAAAATCCCTATCAAATATTAAATTAAAATAAAGAAACTGAAAATTAAAAAAAAAATTAAATAAAGTAAAAGCCAAAGGAATCTTAAAACACATAAACAAACCATATATATTAGTTCTTAATTATTTGTCAAAGTTCAAAAATAAATAAAAAAAAAAAAGCAAACACGCGAAGATTAATAGCAAATTGTAAGCCTGTGCATAACGTACACCCATACAATAAGCTCGCTTACTCATACGCACATAGAAGAATATTACAAAAATGGTAATAGACGTAAAAATTTGGTAATATATTGTAAAAATGCCGTCCATAAGGCATTCAATCGTATCGAACGCTTCATTAGGAAACGCCATGTACACATGACTACTACCAGTTGGGACAATTGATGCAAATAATATAATCTGAAAAAAAGGATTTAAAAATTTAAAAAAAAAAAAAAAAGAGTAAAAAGAGTAAAAATATTTTTTTATATATTTTTGGTACTTTCCTGCATTATCATCTTTACTTACCTCGTCATGCGTCTTCGACTAGCGGGCAACGATTCCGGTCTTTGTTTAAAAAGGAATTGTCTCAGGCCTAAAACATATTGTTCCACATATTTCAGCCAATCAATGTTAGTTACATCAAATAAAAAATTATTGCGATCTTTTGGACTTAAGGTATGGAACAATGCGTGCACATTATCATCTCTGAATTCCCATTGATTTACCGCAAAATAATTTAAGCATTCTACGGCTTTATAGAGTTTTTGTTGGACTTTCACAACGCTAGGTATGTAAGAAGAAAAAATAATGTTAAAAGTATAATACTTAAGTACACAGGATAATGAGTCCTTTTCTTAGAGTCGTCCCTTTGCCATTCGCTGTTTTTCGAGATTTTTTTGATGTTTGAAATGATTAAGGTGAATCGGAAGAACGAATTAACTCATAGAAATACAATTTCGCGGTAAAGGGGCGCTCTTAACAAAGAAAAGGACACGGATCCAAAAGTACTGTCCATTCTACTCTACTTACAATGGTTTTTTACCCATAAGACGTGCCAAAACGTCTAGTAAATAGGCCGGTATGTAATGCACAAATATTCCATATATTGTATTTAAAGTAACATTCCTACGCAGTACTCCTGAAGGATACCAAACACAACTTTCTGTTTAATGGAAAATAAATTAATTTCATTAAAATTTGTTCTCTTCTTTTTTTTTTTTATTTTCACTCTTTTCATTTGCTTACCTAACGGATGCTTGCGCACCATCGACAATGTATAGTTAACAAATTTACCCCATGTTATGGGATGTCGTTGCCCAGTACAACAATTATAAATGGAAAAATTATCAGTTTTATGGGTTGCTGTGCGCCATGCAGCCGCAATCATTAAATTAATCACAATATCTACAGGTACCACATCGGCTATATAATTTTGCTCACATACTATTGACCGAAATAAACCTTTAGCTAAGGCAGACAATAAACCAGTTGGACCATTAAAATTATCAATCCAGCCAGCAAGCGGTTCATTTAAACTGGCAATTACTACGAGATGAAAGAAAAACTAAAACTTAAAAAAAAAGGAAAAGCAAAAAAGGAAACAAATTGAATAGAACTACCTATGGATGGCCTCACTATGGCTACCGGTAGATTACCGGCTTCTTTAAGTAGCATATGCTCCGCTAAGGCTTTTGTAAATGTGTAGGTATTGGGACGTTTACCAATAAGCGAGGGTGTAAGCTACAAAATAAAGAATAAATTATTTTGATATTTTTTCTTTTAATTCATTAAAAGCGGCTTTAAAACTAATTTTTTGTAATTTCCGCGAACGGAAGAGGATTTTAGTAATTTTGTATATAAAAATAATGCATTTATAAAAACCTATAAAGTAAAAAATTTTTTTAAAGAAAGTAAGATTCAAAAAAAGTAGAAATGATCCGTCTGACGATCGTTTAATGATCTTGATAGCAATTTTGAAATCGCAAAAAAGAAATGAAGAATAGAAAAACAGAAATAGAAAGCATTTACCTGATCAAGCATGTCTTCAGGAAGCCAATTGATTAAAGAGATGATATCGTCGGGATTGTACGGCGGTGCATATATAACTTCTTGAACATCGGTTCTATCGCAATTGCAATAGGCAGTGGAAACATGTATAAGTGCCTATAAATGATAAAAACAAACAAATAATACAAATAATTGTTTCACGAATCATTAGTTCAAAACTTACTTCTAAGAACATCATACGATGGCATAATTCCACCAAACGTTTTGTCCCAAGCATGTTAATTGTAACTGATAATTTGAGCTTTTCATCGAATTTAACTGTGGCAGCTGAATGGAATACAATCGATACAGTGCGACATAATAAAGACTTAAAAAAAGAAAATTAAATTATAAGTTAAGCTTTTTGCTTTTTTTTTCTTTTTTATAATATACCTGATCACTTTCGGATATGCCCAATTGCTCAGACGTTATATCACCTCCTATAGGTATAACTTTGCATAATTCTTTGGGATTTTCTCTTCTTAGTTTTTCGAACAGCTACGAGTTTATAATAATAAAAACAAATTAAAATTTTTATAAAATTATTTTTAATTTATATCTAAACTTACCGGCGCATTTAACATTTCCCCCAAACGATCCGATACATCCTGTCCACGTTTAGGTCGTATCAATAAATAAATATTTTTTATATCTGGGCAAGAGCGTAATAATTTTTCAACCAGAACCTAAAATTGTGATTTAAAAATGAAATAAAAAAAATATGAATTGATGCTTTAACAAAAAATATTAAAAAAATTGTTAGTTTTCCAAAAATTAACACTAAAATGTTGAACAGTAAACGATATACTTTTTTCTTCCATTACAATTAGATAAGCGATTGGCGAGAGAATCGGTAGACAGATAACCTCTAAACGATATATAAACAACAAATAATCTAAACGATATATAAACGATATATAAACAATAAATAATCTAAACGATATATAAACGATATAAAAAATAAATTTTTTTTCCATTGCAATTAGATCAGTGTGCCGATTGGCGAGAGATATATCTTTTTCTTTCATTACAATTAGATCAGTGAACTCAATGGTAGAAGGATCGGTAGACAGATAATCTATGAATCCTCATATTTACCTGAATTGAATTTGCTCTCAATCGATCCCTTTGAGAGTCAAAGTCCTATATAGAATATATTATATATATGGTTTAACATTAGAAACAAAATGACTATAGAGGTTATAGTTAAGTACGAAAAACGTTGCATCGATCAATAATTCCCGGAAGTGTGAAATTTTTTTCTTTTTTACTTTGACTTTATTCCTTGGCATAGTCATTTAAAGAGACATCGAATTAGTCACAAACTTCCCGAAGTTTTCGTGGTCTTTTTTTGCAGGAGGAAATATGCTTCAGTTTCCCCAAAGATTTTGCCATTTGACGTAAGCATTCTTTTGAAATTTGCAAACAGATAATAGTAGTTGAGAGAAAATGCGGTGAGTGAGCCAGCAATTTGAACCGTTTATGCGATATTGCCAACTCTACTGTATGTACTATTATGAGTAAATGCGGTGTCCATTTGGAAAATAGCGTCATTATACTCATATTTATATTCTGACGGTTAATATACTGCTTTTTAATGTCTTTAAGAAGTCGGACATTTCTTTCAACTTTACTTTTCGTTTATCGAGAATAATTTTCAAGATTTTTTGATATTTTCTAATGTAAACGAGATGTTTTCACATTACCGGCGCCTATACGTTCTCGTTTAAACTCGACCGTTTAAACGTGTTCGACGAAGGAGAGATTTTCAACAATATTTTTTTTTTTATCAAAAAACGCTATTAAACCAACAGGCGAAAGACGTTTCGTTGCTCTGAATACATATAACATGAAAGTTTAAAATGGTTGATGGCTGGCACTACCTAAAAAGAAATCCAAATTCTTATCTATGTGTCATATGCAAGAATTATTAACCGATATATTAGAATAAATGTTTCAGTACATAAACGTGAATTAATCATTTTTGTAATATTTCATAATTCCGTTGAATAGTTTATTATGATGATAACGTTGTTACGAAGAAAAGCTCAGATCATTAAAGTGATTAAATTTCATTGGACATATGAATTTTTATTTCCCTCTTGTGGCGTATATAATAAATGCTTTAGTTGCACTGGATATTAGATAAAATGAATTCAAAAAATTAGTTATTACTTTTAAACCCACCACCCCATCTACAGAGAAAACTCTGAGACTCGTTTAATATTCCAAAGTAATGTCCTTAATGACAATACCAGTTAAATGTTTGCTATCAAATTATAAATCTGTAATTATCGAATACACGACGCCTCAAAGAGAGCAATTATATAAGCATTAGAGTGGCTCTTGAAAAGACAATAAAGATCTCAGTCACATGAAATAATGTACAAAGATTGCTTTTTAAAAAAATGTTAGCAAAGTGAAAGGGGAGTGGCTTACCATCAGGCACAAGTTGCAAGAATGAAAAGTTATAAGAAATGGAAACTTAATGCATTTTTTTTCTTTTTTAGAGACGAAGTCCCTTTTTCAGGTAGTAAAACCGTTTTTTTACAAATATACAAATAATTATTAAATTTCAAATACACTTTCCGGAAATGAATTTTGCGCGGTAATATACCTTTATACAGTACTTCATAGCCCTCGTAGAATTTCTGACATTTTCGAGATTATGCTATGAAGGTCCCAATAGACGATAGATTGTTCAATTAATGGGAAGCTCTTCTTGAGAAACTTTCATTTATAATTTCATATTTTTACATTTTTATAATTTTATATTTTTATTGTTTTGTATTTTCATAGTTTTGTATTTTTATATTCTTATGATTTTATATTTTTCTATTTTAATATTTTCAAACTTTTATATTTTCGTATTTTTATATAATCAAAATTTGATGTTTTCATATTTTTATGTTTTTGTATTTTTATGGTTTTATATTTTTATATTTTCGTATTTTTATATTTTCATACTTTTATATTTTTATGTTTTTATATTTTCATATTTTTATATTTTAATATTTTCAAACTTTTATATTTTCGTATTTTTATATAATCAAAATTTGATGTTTTCATATTTTTATGTTTTTGTATTTTTATGGTTTTATATTTTTATATTTTCGTATTTTTATATTTTCATACTTTTATATTTTTATGTTTTTATATTTTCATATTTTTATATTTTCATATTTTTATGTTTTTATATTTTCGTATTTTTATATTTCTATACTTTTATATTTTTATGTGTTTTTATTTTTCTATTTTCATATTTTTATATTTTTACATTTTCGTTGTTTTAATTTTTTACTTTTACACTTTCGTTTTTTTGAAATTTATACTTTTATGCCTTTATACTTTTATACTTTTATAGCTTTGCGCTTTTATATTTTTGTAGCTTTAAACTTTTATACATTTATTATCTTCTATATAAACTTTAAATGAAGTATGGGGTGCCGCGTTAAAAAAACAATCGTAAGAATCAGTCTCATTTAAATGTTGTTTTACATGTTTACATGGACACATATTATTATGCATGCAATGAAATGCTTAAACATGCGAAGGATAATAATAAGATTCTATAGTTTTCAAAACAATATTTTACACGCAAGTTTACAATGCGTTGGCATTCTTTCAGTTCAAATAATGGCTTTCTTGACAGGGAAATATTCCGTACTTAGGATCATAAAAATTTCTTGATGATATTTTTTAAGGAATTTAATACTTCACTTAACATTTTTACGTCATTTTCTCACTATTAAAAAAAATAAAAGTTACTTTATGATTAACATGTTTTCGGCTAACAATTTTCAGTCCTGAGAATTATTGATCACTCTAGCAAATTGACTTTTAAAATAAGACGTGAGACGCTTTCATGAATTGAAAATTCAAAATTTCATTCTTCAATTCATGTTCATAACAGCATTTGCGGTTTAGCAAAATCATGTCTACCTATTTGGTTTAATATAATGAAAATCAGGAAATTTCTCCTCAATTAGACGTTGCAGGTATATCGTTGGCAACTGCGTAAACTTAGGCCTTAATTATGTATTACAATTGCATACATATACGTATATAAGAGTGGCGATGACTGATTGACCTAAAATTTAGTCTAAACAAATTATTTTGCCTTTGTGTATTTGATAAAAAGCAATAATTAATACGTATCAATTGTTATTTTCAATTAATGAATTAAAGAAATTAACAAGCGATGAGTAATAGTCGACAATAATTTGTACACGATTGTGTAATATAAAGGAATGTAATATTCAAGTTGTAAATATTTGCAAAAAGTTTGAATATGAAAATGAATAGAAAAAAGGAAGAAGGTTTTATAAATTTTTTCCATTTACTACATAATATGAGGATTATTCGGGGTACAATATAGCAATACTACGGCAACCATAATCCTAATGGATGAATTTTGATATTCTTCTCCATGAAGAGCGTAATAAATTAATCAATTGTTTTTTTTGTTGGACAAAAAGGATCAACTGCAACGTTTTAAACATCAGTAATCTCTCTAGAAGAGAATTCTATTGCTCTTCCCTACGTCTACAAGGTGCTGTTCTGCTGCGTCTTTACAGAAAACAAGTATGGAAATTATATTCGGCTTTGCCGAAACTTTCATATCTACTACCTTTACCTTAAAGAAAGGGAGAAGAAACAACATTTTAATATGGAGTGTGGCAAATTTTTTTCTATTTTTATGGAAAACTGTGGCAACTTTTATTTTGCAGTCTATGAATGCTGAGCAAAACAACCACAAAACAGACTTGTTTTCTCCTCATTTTATAGTGTAGGGGTGGACTGTGATCGATTTGGTCCATTTTCAATAGCAACGTATATAAAAGAACTTTCAATGTTTCTATCAAATTTGAAGCCTATATCTTAGTTTTTGCGGCTAGGAGATATAAAAGGAACAGACGGACAGACGGATATACATAAATCGATTCTCTATTTGATGCTGATCAAGAATACTTATTCTTTCTAGGGTCCCTGATGTTTTCTTCTGGACACTATAAAGAAAATAACAAAATGAATGTAACCCTCATTTGGTGGTGGGTGTAAAAACAAAAGAAATATTTTTACAAGTCTTCCATAGTTAAACTCATATTTAGAGTTTTTCTTATTGTCAAATTTATTTTAAAAAAAGCCTTTTAAGATTAGTAATAAAGCCTTAAAAAGTATCCTTGATCCTTAGGCACGTTAAAAACTCATAAATATAAGATATTTTATTAAATGAATGATAGGCGAATTTTCCGATCGCCTTTAAACAATTATTGAAACGCTTTCTAAATTACTATCTTTTAAAAGGTTTACACTGCATTTTGATATCAGTTGTGAACGTATTTGAATGTGAACTACCTTTATATCCTCGCTGTGATTTTAGGTGATATTCATAAGCGAATCTGTCAATCTTTAATTTATTACCTAGCGTGTGAAAGTCATAGTCTCCCACTATTATGACAGAGGTTGCATAAACGAAAGTACTTATAGATGTGGGAATTGTCCCTATTAATAAAGTTTTTCTTTAGACATTATAGACAATCGTGTTTAAGTCCAATCTGATCTGTAGAGTATTACGTAATATATTATTATATAATTTTCAAAAGACATAACTTTCTGTCCGGAATTTTAGCGAAAAAATCTCCAACAATAAGCAGGCAAGCGGACACTACCGAGGTTTTAGACGTATTTTAAATTACGAAAATAGAAATTATTCAAACCGTTGGCCTTAGTAGTCAGTGCTTTGTAGATTCTCCATCAATTATAATTTTTTATTAAATTTTAATAAAAACATTATAGTCGCGCAAACCTGTTTATCAAATTGCTTCGAGGAATGTATTCTTTATATATATTTTACGAATAAACACTAAAATTATACCTAAGCTAATGGCTTACTTTTTAAGAGCACTCTCATACGAGACGGTTTCTAAAATCTTGATCTGCGTAATACAAATCTGGTCCAATTAATTTTTATTTTAAGCTACATTTACATTAAACTACCATTGTGGTCCAATTTGTTTTAATAAAATAATAAATGTGTGATTATTTGCCATATAAAGGCTTATTTTTCGTAGAAATGGTTTGTCAAGAGATTTCTTATATAAGTGGTGTCTAAAATCTTGACCTATGTGATCTAAATCTAGCGTAGTTAATTTTTATTTTAAACTGCATTATAAAATAATAAAAATTTGATTATTCACCATATAAAGGTTTATTTTTCATAGGAGTGGATTTATTTAAGAGTTTTAAAAAATGGTTTCTTCCTATAATTGTACCTCCTTATTTTATATGGAGAAATATTGAACACATTGGACATTTTTTTTGTATAAGGATTTGGCTTGTAAAAATAGTCAGATCCAATAGGCTGGGACAGACTGTTATGAAACAAATGGTTTCACCGTCAAAGTCTTTTTGGACGTTTGCTCAATAATTAATACAAAAGAAGTTGTGTAAGATATAATTACTACACATAAAATAACACTTCAGTATGCTCTATAGGCAGCAACAAATAGTAAAGAAAACTAACTTTTTCAAAGCGTTCGTATGTACGAGAAAATCTTCTATATTCTTCAGTTGAACATATATTTCCTTCCAATTTTTCTTCCTTTTTTTTTCTCAGTGGTAAAATATATGGTACTTATGTTAATAGATCCCTGTAGCAATTAGTAGCCTTGGTGAGTAACATTTATGATAGCGACAATAACGCAACACAAAATCATTCCTCATCATAATCACCTTACTATTCACGCATACCAAACACTCACAGTACAACCCACAAATAAAATAAGACTCTCGAAACCTATACTACAGTTACCGCTTATTTCACACACATACACTCAGCTGATACTTTTTGTAAAATAATATTTTCCATGTCCATGTTAAATTCAGTCAGTAGATCATAAGCCCATATAGCCCAACTCACCACACAAATAAACTAAATTCAGTAAATAGATGATAAGCATTTTGTTAATCGTTATTATTCTTTCGTGAGAAAAATATTGTGAGACATGTACCTTTTCAATTTAAACTTAAATATATCATGAGCGATTTGCTAACTGTTATTAAGAGAAAAACATTGTTAGACGAGTACCTTCTGAATTATTTTAAAGGAAATACTTCAATAAAATACATGAGAAAAATTATTGTAGATATAAATATTTTAATTCTAGACTTTTATCAAAAAAAAGTGCGTAGATAACCTTAATAGATTATTGAATTGAATTAAATGAGGATCAAAAAAGCATTCAATCGAACGACTTCATTACTATCTACAGTTGCACTTAAATATTTACGGATCCTATTCCACAGTTCCACAGTCCATCAAATCAAAGGGAGAAATTCTATGGGAGAAATTCTGTGGGGTTATGAACTTAGAGTTCTTATTATTATACCCATTAAGTATTAATTCGTAGTAAATTAAAATAACTTTCTAACTTCATCATCGATTATCAATTAATGAATATCATTGATCTATTTACTAGCAGAAGAAATTCGTCGAGGAAGTTGTTCTATCTGTATGTGAAGATACTTTGGCTTTTCTTTTAAACTGAAAACTCTTTAATAGAAACAATTGATTGTAAAGAATATTCCAAATATATATTAGAAGCTTACCTTTCCCATAAAACCAGTACCACCGGTTATGAATACACTGCGTCCCGCATAAAATTGTGGTATAGGTATATAATTTGCTTCATTGCAGCTTGAATAATTTTCGAAATTCGATTTGGAATTAAATTGCGAGCCCACATGACCATTTAGCATAGTCGTTGGCGTTGTTACTAATGATGATGATGAAGTGGTGGTTGACGCTGATACTAATGTTGGATTTATCGTTGCTATTGTACTAGATGATAACGATGATGACGTTGATGTGGTCGCTATTGATGTAGCAACAGTAAGCGATTTTAATAGCGTTGGTGATATGACGTGATTGGCATTAGAATTTTCGGACATATTGGATATCGGGGGTTTTTGTTTCTCCTCGAAATTTATTTAGATTCCTGCGCTTTGTTTGTTATCGTTTTATTTTTGCCAGCAATTACTTTCACCATTAACCGCAAACCAAAGAATTAAATTTTTTTAAACAATAAAAAAAAAAGGAAAAATTTTTAAGAACACACTTTTCTTTTTCTACTTTTAATGAATTTTCTTTAGTTTTTGTTTTGCTTCACTTATTTTTCGTAAATTTTTCAATTTATCGGAAATTCTTTCAGTTTTTTTTATGACATTTATATACCTGGAGTATGCGATGGTTGTTTTGAAGCAAGCAAAGTATTGAATTTATTCTAATAAAACATTAAGAAGCGATTTTCTTTAGAGAAGTATTCGCTTATATTTCAGGAAGAATCTCTAGAAGCAGTTTTGTTACAAAATGTGCGCGATTATCTATTTTAAATATCTCCTGGAATATATATATATATATATATATGTACACATATATAAGTATACATATATATACATATATATATATATATAAACTATTGTTGTTTATCTTTCAAATTTAATTAATTATTTTATTCTCTGTATTCTCACTTATTATTTATTGATACAATTTTTTAGTAGCGCATCGTATGGAACAGCCGTGGAAGTTGACGGAAGCGTTAAATTTTTCTTCTTTTTTTTTTTATATGTATATTTTGGATTATAATAGCAAAAAAAAAATTGTTTAACACATTTTTTATTGCGTTTTCCTCTATATTTTCTCGCTGCGGCTAGTTAGTTGGCGTTGTAATGTCACTAATATTTTTTCAAATGTTTCTTTACTATTTTCTTTTAATGATTTTCTATTAATATTTTTCCTTTTACTTTAAAAAAAATATATATATATTTTTTCTCTATATCAACTGCTTGAAAATATTGTATTTTGTTTTGAGCTTATTTCCATTTTTTAATTTTAATATTCCGCCGAATTTTTTTTTTTGACAACCACAAATTAAACCAACAAGATGACTGACTATATTTGCATGAAAATCTTTTCCTGTAAAGAGAAATCGAAATAAGACAGAAATGTATTAAATTTCATTACACTTTCGATGATAAGTTTTTTAATGAATATTGCATTTTTTTTATGTAACTTAAGAACGAACCATTCCTAGGCATACAAGTGTTTGTAATGTCTGTTGTTATATTCTTTCCTTTTTGTTTTTAATCTTTTTTCTGAGAGGCAGATACAAACCAAGGTTAATGGAACTTTGTTAATTATATTTAAAAACTTTGTTTTACATTTTTACACAATTATCCCAAAGGACTTATAAATTTCTATATATATGTGTGAAAGAACATACATGTAACGCATAGCGCATAGAAATATCCTCTGACATCATTTTAATTGATTTAGTATTTTGTATATAATATATTGTATTCTAGAGCCTCCATAAAAGTTATATAATTAAAGCTTTTTCCTTTTAAGTATAAATCTATTATAACCATACGTATGCTATCACTTTGAAGAAATAAAGTAATAATTTACTAGAGAAATTAATATTCGAATTCTTTTTTTATACTTTTTCCACTTTACCAGTTTGAAAATGTATTAAAAAATTCAATGAAAGTTGCCACTAGATCGCTTCTTTGGCGCGCTTTATACATTCTTTACTTTTCTACGCCCTTTATGCTTTTTCGATCCGATATATATGCCCGTTCTACTCGTCAACTATGCATAGCATCCTTTCTTCGTAAATCCAACCACTTGTGCATTAAAACAAAATAGGCAAATGAATCTGCTGGAAAGATTTGTTCAGAGAGGACAAATATATAATTTTATTATAAAAATGTTCTGTGTTTTTAATCCCCTCTTCTAAGTTTATAGACTATTATGCGTTTTGGTTTCTTTTCACATTTATATATGAATCTGATAAGCGTACAATTAAACATCTTGGGGAACAACTCGTATCCACTTCATAATGATAGCTACCTTTTATAGACTCTCCCTAGCAAGAAGCCACGGATGGAGAATAATGAAGGAACTGTTTCATATGATGATGTCACTCTTAAGGAATTAGAATTTTTGCGACAAGCACTTTTTTAGTGTTTTTGCGAGTAACACTTTTTTGTAATAAAAATTGAAAAAATTGAACAACATTTTCTTTCTTAGTCAGTCTGAATTACACGAAAGTTGTAACTTCAACTTGAATATATCCTTTCTATTTGATATATTCGGATCTCAACTACGCAGATAGAATAATTTCGTCAAGTTTTTCCTACACCCAGAAGTGAGTACAAAGTGTATCTATTCTGAATAAATACGAAATTTTGTACCGATCAATCCGTCTGTCTATAGTCCATCTTGCAAAATTTCCTTTCCACAAAATATAAAACAAATCTTAGTGAATCTATTTTAAGATTTGGATTCACGGAATCCAGAATTGATATTTTACTTAAAAGAAATTTCGCTTTTAATTAATTATCAATTTTAATAATTTCAATAGCGATTATGAATATTAGCCAAGCATTTGTTAAAAACTTACAAGAAACCAGAGAATCCTTGCTATAGTCAAAAATCGGATTTGATGCATATATAACCTAAAGACGTCTGCAAATATTTTTTATTTTTTTTTTTTAATTTTTAAACGTTTATTTATTTATGGTATTCATTTCCTAAATGCAACACTGCAAAATTATCCCTGTTACGTAAGTGTACAATCCCCAGTTATTGAAAAAATTGCAACTGCAAGCGGTAATGTTATTGCGTTCGTTTACATTCCTTCCCATATGTTTAAAATTATGGCAATATAAACTGAGCTTCATTGTGTTTACAGCCTAGGAAGCTTAAACTATACTCAAGTATTTTTAACAATCACTTTCTGAATGGATTTAAGCATTTTTTTTTTCATCTATCCATCAGTATTTTAAAATTTTATTTTTATATTCAACACCCAAGTCATACAGTATTTTGATGAGTTCCGACAAACTGACATGTTTTGACCCAATCACAAATGGGCTAAAGCGGTTACATATAGAAAAAAAATTATGCTTTTCAATACTTCTTAGAATGAATGTTAAAGGTTTCAATAAGTTGGGATCTCATCTATAGAATTTGCTCCCGTAAGATCTTTTTTTGTCGAAAATGACCACAAAGTCTAATTTTTTCTATTTTATAATAAAAATGATAAATTTGAACTACATAAGTCTATTTTTCGGACCCCTTTCTCATGAAAACAAACTTTTATCTGACAAACAAGATATTGTCTTTAATATTTTGTGGTGGGAATGGTTGAAGATTTATTATAAACGATTTAGTGCAAAGTATTTAATGTATGGTCTTGATAAAGTACAACGTTTTGAATTATTAATTTAAGTTTAAATTATATGACGACCTAATGGATAGAATGGCGAATTTTTACTAACAATTTTTTGCTTTTTAACGATTTTAAAACAGATTTCATTTCTTCTATTTTAGTGATTAATATTTAAACGATTAGAATAATTTGTGCATTTAATTTCGCTACGGCCTAGTAAATCCTTTGGGAAAATAGTGATATAAACAATAACGAATATATATATGAATAGCTTTTGCTTTTAGCAAAAATAAAACATTAACTCTTAATGTGTGCATGAAACTATCATATATACTTCTGCTAGGGTAATTGCTCTGCAGACGTTAAAAATGATGTCAAAGTTGTTGCCAACGTCAGTTGGGATGATATGTACAATAAGTTACTAGACTAGAAGGATTAGTAATGATGTCAATGTACTGTTAATATACGGCATTAGTAGAATACCATATAACATATTTGGGTAAATTATAAAAGTAATGTTCTTAATTGCTTTTAAATGTCAAGGCCTTGTAGACGATAAATTCAATACTAAAGTACCCGATTTCAAGGTCATTTGACAGAATCATATTTTATCTCAGGTTTGTTTTTAATACTCTTCTACGAAAGAAAAGAAAAAGTAAAATCTAAACATGGATTTTAAAAGCGAATACAATCAACTGTAACTTACATCTCTTGAAGCTGCCTTAAGTAATTTTTTAATGTGTATGTACTGACCTTTCAAATCAATCTCTTTTACAAATATTTCATTCAATTTTTTTTTGTTTTCTTTTTTTTTGCTTTTCTCATAATAGTACGTAGTGCCTAAAACCTTTGTCTGCTGTCGAATTGTCAACTAAAACAATGCTATGTTTTTATGTGCGCTTAGGGTGCTTGTAATACCATCTAAGGACCGCTGAAGCACTTTTACTTGAACTAAACTTGGCTTTGATTTTTGCACGTGATTTCTTTATACAAATGTCTGCATACATGCATATATATAACTACATTTATTTGGGATAAGGTGCGCCAGACTATTTAATATTATTGTCAATCTACAGATCGGTGACAGTATATTGAGTTCAGCGTTTTCTTTGTTTCAGTTGCTATTAGAATTTGTTCCTAGATTTTACCATCAGTATGAAATCGTACTTCTATTCTTTATAGAGGGTTTACTATTTACCTGTCAACCCGGTTTAGAAATGTCAAAATACGAGAAATTAAATTTTCTCAATTAAAAAAAAAAAAAAAATCGTTCAAAAATGTTCGCAATAGTTGAGTCTCTAAAAAAACATTGTTTGCCATGAATTTAGCCTATAAACACATTGAATGTACCACGAACTTAGGCTATAAACACACTGAAGCCGTTTTTATATTCCCACAAATTCAAACATACGGAAAGCAGTGTAAACGAACGCAGTGAAGCCGCGGATTTTGCTTGTTTTTTCTGTCCCCCCCAGAATATAATAACATAAGCCTCAGTTTTTATCCTCCTGGTTCAAACCAGCATAATAATATATTTTGGCTTTAGTTCAAACACTGTTGAAAACATATTGAATTTGTAGGACCAACTAGAAAAAAATTTTCGTTTTTAATATAACTCGACAGAAATCGATAAAAAAAAATACTATATCGGTATTTGATATATGCCTGAACTAGATAAATATTTTATATATATCTTATATATAATTTATTCCTACTCCTTGCTAATAGATTCATTGTAAATAAATCACTAAGGATTCGTTTTATATAAACTTGAAATAAAGGGTTTTTCATAATCGCTGCAAACTAAATGTAATTTTCTTATTTGTTTTGTTTCTTTCCTTTCTTCTTGTTCTAATTTTAGTTTTTCGAATTGTTTACCGACATCAAGTATCAAATTTTACAAGACTTGTCAGTGACATGTGCGTAAATGCATATAAAATGTCTTTTTTCTTTCTTTTTTTTTGTGTTTTCTTTATACAAATATCCCTCCTTTACAAGAATATTGTGTAAGAGAAGGAATTAAGTACATGAGCATATTTTCTGTGTACAGAAAAATCTGTGTAAGTGACTATCAACGTAGAAATTATGCCAAGGAAAGAAAAGATTAATGAAAGTGTTTGTCAAAAATGTGGTTCAACTAAATTTGTGTATAACTCATTCAAGTTTTCAACTCTTTTTTTGTTTTTTTTTTAAAGAATGAGTCAGAATCATTTCCAAATTAAATCAAAATAGTACATTTTGGACATGAGTTCATTCTTACAAAAGGTAAGTCTTCTAAAAGATGCTTTATTTGTTTGTTGTGTTTCATTTTGCTAGAGAACTTATATGTGACGCCTGCTTTAGTCGTCACTATTGAGTGATTGGTACATTTTCTGTATAGTTACTTAATATCTTCGACTTTCCATCAAATCAACGATAATTTTTTCAAGATACTGGAGATATAAGCCTATAACTAAGAAGCTGAGATCTATAACAGTATAAAATGTAGAAATTTTTTTTTTTTGTTTACTTTAAACGCGGAAAGTTCGAAAATTTCTTATAATTAATCGGGTTACATGTAATAGATGACAGCAACACAAATCACGTATCAACAAGTGCACAGATACTTATGCATGACGGCGCAAATTTATTTTTTATCTTCGTTCAATCTTATAATTCTCCTTACAGGCAAGAAATACTATCACATGCAGTATGAAAAAAAAAGAAAAGGAAAGAACACATAGCGCTAAGTCGTAGTGCTTCAACTTATATTGTCAGCTGTTCAAACAAACTACCCGGATAAGATGAGTAAGAAAATACAGGTAATAAACAGCTGATAAAAAGAACATAAGAATTGAAAGTTATAGAGGACATGTGCTTGGAAATGCTTTATC
Organism: Glossina brevipalpis; assembly: GCA_000671755.1. NCBI lineage: Eukaryota > Metazoa > Arthropoda > Insecta > Diptera > Glossinidae > Glossina > Glossina brevipalpis. The sequence goes on from KK351094.1 coordinate 201,771, forward strand.
TCTGAAAGATACCTTCTACGGACACTTAAAGTGTTAATGAGCGCAAGAACTGCAAGATCTATGCTATTCCAAAAAAATTGCCTCTCTAAGCAGTGAAATATCATGCAGCTATAATTTTTGCTACGGAAAAATTTTATCAGATGCTTGATTAAATCCATGACAAACCTATTTGGTATTTCACTTATAGCAGATGCAAGGCCTTCTAAAAGCACACTATCGTCAATAACCGCAATATCTCGAAATCTTCTACAATATCCCTATGCAAGGAAAGACTTTACATCAATAATAATAGCAATGGCTATGGAATATATAGCATTGATGCATCCATTGGTCAGGATGTTTGTAGATTCTCAATAGTTAAGTAGCAGTCTGATAGGATGTACAAATTCAGAATCACTTGTTGAAGCACGCCATCAAAACAGAAACCACAACCGATTAGAGAAATGTTTTATTTTCACTGACAACCAACCTGCCCTTGTTTTTATAGAGAAAAGGATTTTACAGTCAATATATGTATTTGATATCCACGAAATCCTAAGTGACCTTTATATCGACAATTGTCATTATGTTTGAGGGCTTGTTCACTACGGTTTTAATCTGAACGAAGGTGAAGCTCGACTAAATGGTGATGAAATCTTCTTCATCAAATATACTCTGAAAGAAGCGTCACGCATTATTAGAATACTCATATGTTAGTCATTAAATGATGAATATAAAAAAATAAAAATGATCGTCTCTTCTACAAAATCCATTCAACACCAACCACTGTCAGAGTACGTCTTTATGTGCTGCGAAATTAATGGCCAGTCTTTGGGTAACTTATATGTAGAAATGATTGGTTGGTTCTATACTTAGTGATCTTTTTAAAATATGGAGTACTAAGAAATCGGCGAAAAATCTGATTTTTAAATGTCAAAAATTCGATAACATCAGAAGATATTTTAATTTATTTAAAGTGTACAAAAATTTAAATGATTTATTTAACGCTTATAACGATACTCGTATTAAAGTACTAACTAGATTTATTAAAAACGCAAATATGTCACTTTAATCTCTGGCACCATTTACTTCTTTACCGTAAATTTTTCTAACACGACTATTTTGAGAAGAGAATCGTTGTCATCTTTTTGTATGTCTCAAGTAAAAAAAAATTGTTTTTAGTCCGCTAAAGCTTGCAACTCTTTGCTAATGGTTAACGTAAATTGTTGATTATCTAAAAGTAAAAAATTACTTAAGTTAGATATATTATTAATAATGCAGACAGATAGGTCTTACATCTTTATGAACTGGCCCGAAACAAATCTATATCTCAAAAAGAAAAAAGAAAGCATCAGGATGTTATATTCAGCTGTGCCGAATCTTTTTAGTTATCCCCTCTATCTTAAATAAGGGACAAAAAATTAAATTCTAATAGGTGGGCGTGGAAGAATTTTTCTATTTTTAAGAAATTTTTATTTTGCGATCTATGAGCACTCAGTAAAACAGCCAGAAATCAAACGTGTCTATTTTATACTGTAGGCTTGGTCGGCGATCATTTGGTATATTTTCAATAGCTACGTATGTGAAGGCACTTCCAATGTTTGTGTCAAATTTTTAACCGATATCTCTTAATTTTTGCTACCGGGAGGATGTGTACCACACGCATTAAATAGACAGTCAAACGAACATGCTTACATCGATTTTAAATTTGACACCGATCAATAATATGTATACTCTGAGATTTTCCTCAGACTACAAACAAAGTGACAAAATGAATATATTCTTCACCTGCGGTGGTGGATATAAAAAAGTTCGAAAACTAATATTACGAACTTTAATATAGTCAGGTGTTTAGAAAACCTGTAATAACAAGCAGGTTTATAAATTACCAGTAAACTAGACATTCAAGTTGTTGCTTAGTCTATTTACTTTTAACCCAAAAAAAAAAAAAAAATATATCGCCATTTACTGTCTAACACACAATTAGAGGAATATCTCTGAATAATTTAATTTTTTCAATTACTTCATTATTTTCAGAGTTCAGATCCTGATTGCAAGGCCAATTAATTCGATCTTTTTTGCCAGTGATGCCCTAGTAAAGAAACAATGCGAGGCAATAACTAACACAAAAAATAGACGAAAAGAAAATAGTACAGTCTTCGGGCAATTAAGCCAAATGAAAGTAGGAACTCTTAGGAATATTAAGTCTAAGTATTAGATTTATGAAAATCATTTAAAGTACAATTGAATGATAATTTGACAAAAAAAAAAGAAATTAATTAAGAACAGTATTCTAATCGATGAAAGAAGGAAATGAATTTGCGTATCATGCAACGCGCGTTACGTGTCATATCTCAATTTTCTACATAGCGGAGTCAAGTGGATATAATAATGATATAAGACAAGATTCTTAAAAATGTATCAATGGGATTAGATTAAAAATTTTCCGAAGTTGATGAAATTTAGTACATAACTTCTACACCAAAAAAAAGGAAGCACATCGTTCCATTAATTTTCACGGAGAAGTTTAAAGACGATAACGCGCGAAAATAAAGCGATATTTAAATTTTCAAGAAATCGAAAGGGTCTAGAATCAAACACCTCGATCAACACTTAAACTATTTGCTTACAGTTAATTAAAGAAATGCACTGAACCGTCCGGGGCAACTTTCCAATTATTATATATATACGCTTTGCAGACAATCCACCTTAAAAACATGTCCTAAAACTAACTTGAAAAACTTTCACTTTCCACATCACTCACGTTTATTATTGAGTCCTTCTTTTTGTATTTATTTTTATTTCTAGATACACGAATAATTTTTTTTTTTTTATTATATATACTTTTTTTTGTTATATATTTATTTTAATTAGAAAGTTATTACACGTAAATTGACTTTTTATTAATATAACACTAATTAATTGTTTTTACTTCTCAACTTTATGCTAAATAATTTAGTCACTATGATGAGACACACACACTAAGCGCACATATTTTAAAATTATTCTTAAGAACGAAATTTTTAAAAAAATGTTACGATTCAAGCTAAACGAAGCAACTGAAGCTGACGACAGTTATTAAAGACAATATATACCTCAAGTAAGAATTTCAGAGATGCTTACAGGCTGAGCTATGCAAACTTTGGAAAGCTTGAAAAGGTGAAAAAAATATATATTAGCGCTAGGACATATCCAGGCACTCTATCGCTTAATAGCAAAACGTACAAACTTTCAAAATATGATTAGACGGTAAGTCTAACAAGTTCTGTGCTTATTAGAAGAAAAAAAAGCACACTTTTCTGTAAACAGATTTTTAGCTGCAACTAGTACTAGTAGTAGTACTAGTAGTAGACTCGATTACTTAGCAATAATGAGAGTTCTACGGATAAGCAGATAGAACTAATTCCATACAATTTTCAATATTAGCCCTTTTGATAGCTAAAGTTCATATGTGCTTATCGATTATTCGGATTTAACATAGGTCGTCTCTGTTATTAGAGTCAAAGTGGCGCAATATACTTCCGCGATTATTTGTTGGTGTTGCAAACTTAATGAAAAAATTAACACGTAATCATCTGCTGATATGCAAAAACAATATTTACATAAAGAAAACAACTTGTGTACACGCATAGGCACAAAAATAAAAACAAAACAAATTTTAATATTTATTTAAATAATCGATTAGTGTTGAAATTGTTTCCAAGAAAATATTGTGTAAAAAATTAAATTTTATTAAATAAAAACGGTTTTAATGAAAGTCTTATTGACATATTTCGTTTAATTATCAGAAATTAATTTCTTTTTACGTATTCTTTGAAACTTTAATTTTTTTTTATATCCACCACCGAATTATGGGGGGTATATTCATTTTTTCATTTTGTTTGTAATACACGGAAGGAAACTTCAATTTCTCAAAAAGAGATCCCAAAAAGTAAATGTCTATGATAAATATTCCCTTGGCCGCAAGAAGGACGAAATATTGGAAATTCTTGCACGCGATTTGGTACTGAAAATAGGCCAAATCGGCCAAATGATACGCCCACAGTGCAACGTAGACTGAAAATGATTCTGTTTTTGAAATAAAAAAAAAATTGGTTTTTTTTTTCATTATTCATAAAGCATAGCGAATGGATCTATAAAATATGGCCCCTAGCTATGCCGTAGTCTTAGTGCAAAAATGGAAAGCATTGACCATGCCCACTCGATGTAATAGAATATTGAAATTTAATATTTTTTGTGAAAGCATTTGCAACGCTAAAAAAGATGCTTTAGAAACCATGTAAAAGGTATATATTCTCGATCAGTATAAAATTCGAAACCCATCTAGACACATCTGTCTGTCCATATATCTGTCTGCTTATCTGCGTTATATCCATGGCAAACATATTTCTGGCCGTAAAAATGAAGAAACATTGGAAGTTTTTTCATTTCATTGCTAGTGAAAATAGGCCAAATTGATCACAGGCCACGCTTAGAGTATAAAATAGACTAAAAACACGTTTGTTTTCTGACTGTTTTGATCAGCGCTCATGGATTGCAAAATGAAATTTTCTACGTTATTCCATAAGAATAAAAAAAATCTGCCACGCCTACCTATTAAAATGTAGTTTTTTTCTCTTTTTTTAATATAAAGGTAGATGGTGAGCACAGAAGACTTGGCATAGCCGAATATAATTTTCTTTTTTTTTTGTAAATAAGTAAAAGGATGTGAGAAGAATATAAAGAGCAACCTTCAAGGAAAATCTCGGATATTTACTTCTTAACAGCCCTAGTTTACATTAAATGCTTAAATTACTTTACGAGCACAATAAGGAGACAGAGTTGATAATTAAACGAAAACGGAGAGATATACTAGATATCAATGAAACTGTTCTACTATCTATAGGCCCGAAATTGCGCTTCAGAATGTCAGCTTTCCAGTCATCCTCCGCCGTTTAAAAAGTTGTGACGGACATAAGTACTTGCTCGGTTGAAATTAATATTCAAATTTACCCGATAGTTTATGAAAAGTGTATCTTCTGTTTAAACACTGAATGTCACAAAACGAAAGTTGATAATTGGGACAAAACAATTCGAAAAATGTGGTCGTAAAGATGAAAAATGTGGTCGTAAAGCTGAAAAAAAAAATGAAAACAAACAAAAAAAAAAAACGATTTTTTACATATTTTTTCAAGTCATTATCTGTATTCATATATATACATATACGTGTTCGTTTATAAGTATGCATTGGTGAAAATATGAACCAGAAATTGATGAATACTTTGTATCAAAATGATCTCAAATTATCCATTAATATTTAGAATTTAGTGTATTTACTTTAGATTGTGAGTATCTAAGGATGGGGCTTTGAGGTTATTTATTGTGGTTAATATTAAATTATTAAATTTAGGTTCGCTGAAAATATGCCACTAAATGCGTCAAAGATGTGAGGTGAAGCAGATATGTTTATACCTGATAATTACTATAAGCCTGTCTGTGCGAACCCAGAAAGACTTAAGTAGACCCACCTTTTAATATACCGATCGATTCAGAGTCATTTTTCGAATCGATTTAAGGCTGTCCCTCTGTCTGTCTGATGTCTGCCTATATATTCTTGCCTTCAACCTACATATTGACATATTTTGACGAAATTTGATCTACTACTAACGTGTCTTTTCCCAAGGGGGAACGCTGGATTCGATCGGATCATTTTCAACAGTTTCCATATAACGTCCTTTTGTGAAAAAACTCTTTATATAACAAAAATCAGAATAAACTGGTATATTGATATATAAAATATATGCCAAGAATTTCAATTACATGAAACCATTTTTGAACCACCTCCCATATAACCCTTTCTTATGAAAAATAAACCTCTCTATAAAAGGTTCCAATTTTTAAAATTCTATTCTTATTCTCCATGCTAGTAATTTGACATAAAAATTAAATGGGCTAGATTTGAACCATGTAAGTCTATTTTTTGCATTACATCCCATATAAGGGTTCTTATGAAAGGTAGGTCTTTAAGCAGTGATTTTCAATATTTTTATGATTTTTATGATGAAAATTGGGCCACAACAATAATTTGACTTAGAAATTAACTATACTAAGTTTGAACCACTTAAGTCTAATTTTGGACCCCTTTAAATGCAAGGGTTAAGGCGAAAATTAAACCTTTCTATGACAAAAATGTCTGATGTTTAAATATCTTATAATGAATTGAGTTGAATACTAATTTGATATAAAAATTGATTGTCCCAAATTTGGATCACGTAGGTATATTTTTGGAGAATATCATAATATATATATATAATTTTCGTCTTTTCTCATGCAAGTAAGAGAAAAATTGTATTAGGCAAAGCCGTTTAAAATATCTAATGGACGGACTTCTTCTTATACGTTTCTTAAAAGATATGTTACATAACAGGAATCAAACGTTGCGTCCTGTAAAGTATACATTTCCTCAAGAGATGTGATAATGCATTTGACACCACGATGATTATCTAACTCTTGGAGAACTCGTTGTATTGTATTAAAGAAAGGCTCATCAAAAATTCACCTAAAGGGGAACATATATATCGGTTGCGAAGATCTAGCAAGTAGTTAACAAAAGCGACCATTAAGTAGATTACACTTTAATTACTGTATTAGCGCATTCGTAAGAAGTGAGTGGCTCGGTTGATAAGGGCATAAAATCTATCAACCGGATATACACTCCCCAGAGTATAGCTATCCATGTTCACTACTTCACTACGTATAGATGACTATCAATGTGTTACACATAAAGGAGACATTACCATAGTTAAGAAAAAAAATTTATCTAAAATATAAATTAAGTGAAAATTTTGAAATTAGTTATTTTTATATTATTATATATTTTATATTATTATTTTTATATTTATAATTTATATTACATTTCCTTTTAATTTTTATATTTTCTGTTTTGTAAGAAAATGATTTGTGGTAAATATAGTTGAACAAAAATTCATTCCAAAGGTAATTAATTTGGAATCAATTTTTTTTCTTTAATTTGCACAACTAATTTATCTTCTAATACTATGACTATGAGTTTTTTGTTGAAAATTAATTGCAAGAATTTAAAAATACAAATTTTTTTTCTAATTTCCATTTTAAAGATAATAATTAAAAGAAAAAAAAATTTAAAACCAAAAATAAAAAAATTCTCTCCCTTATTGTGTTAAAATTGTGTGTACGTAGTTTACTTCTTTCCCTTTACTTAACTACAATAGCAAAAAAAAGATAGAAGACGTAAGTACAAAACGCTAAAATATGTAAATTTAGAAGCGTGTGTGTTTGCTTTCTTTAATTTGTATAACGATGTGTGTTAAAGTGTAAATAAATATTCTGCTAAGCTTTTAAGGGTTTTACGATGATTTAAGACCCGTGCGATGTAATTGTAATGATTTGTCTTTTGTTTTTAACCCCCTTCTCTATTACGTTATTTATGAAAAAAAAAAACATAACGGTATTACTTAGAACTTGCTTGTAAGAAAAAAGAAGGAAAGAAAATGCTAATACTCTTTAAATGAATGGTCAAATTATACTACATAACTTAGGTATTGTATGAAATTAAAGCAGAGCAAAAATCGGTTTAGATCAAATAATGTGACCGCTTGACTATATTATTTACTGTTCATTAAATATTGTTTAGAAATAAAAAAAAAAAAAAATAAAAACATAAAATAGTAAACGTGTACTCACTTTCCATCCAAACTTTATAGCCTCATTTTATATAATAATATACATTATTTTTGTATATTCTATTACCGGTTATTACCATACTTTAAAACAACACTAAGTTGTCAATTTTTAATTTTCATTTTCTCATTAACTGTGAAGGAAAGTTTACGAACTTGACATAAAATTTTGAACTTGTTGACGTTGACGTTGATCGCAATAAATAAGTGGATGGATAGACGAACAAATTGATTTCATTATTCATGCTCGTAAGTGTGATCTAATGTTGATGATGAGTGTAAAAAATATTAGCTCTAGGTTAGGTCTTAGGTTAAAAAAATATTAGGTCTACCAATTGAAATAGAGCTTATTATTATGAAGTTTGAATAGAATAAATAAGTGGACGGATAGACGAACAAATTCATTTCATTCGTCACGCCGATTAGCAATCTAATACTGATAAAGTCTATCAATTGAAATAGGCGTAATTAATAGGTCTAAATAGAATGCAAATTCAATGAATGAAATTAACATAAGAATTGCTAGTGAAATAAATGAAATAATGGTATGAATTTTCATGCGGCCGTTCGAAAAATTAGCATAACTTAAAGAATATTCATAAGGGTTTTCCCGATTTTTTTAAAGACTTTTTCTGATTCTTTTTTTTTTTTTTTTTGTAAATTTTTAATTATTTGAGTGAATAAAATGAGTATACCGTTTTTGGTTTTGAATAAAAATCATGAGAAAATTTCACGTTACAATAGAGTTCCATACACAATAGAGTCAATACTTTCATCATTAAGTATCAGGTAATAAATTCTAATTCATTATTTTTATCATAGATAAGATCTTAAAAAACAGACAAATCAAATGAAAGAGTGACAAATTAAATGGAAAATTTAATGGGGAACAGATTTTAAACGATCGCCAAATTTTTATTTATACTAAAATATTCTTACGTTTCAAGGTGCATTAGAAAGAGAATTATAATAATAGAATAAAATCGGAGAAAATGCCAAAAAAAATTCTCTTTCTTGCCGAGTAAGTCTGTTTATTATTACTAATAGATAACATCTAGTTTCTATTCTGAAATTGCAGGAAAAACGCAAGAGAACTTTAGCCATTTTTAGCTAACATCTGTTCTGGAAAATTTCATCATCTGCTAATAGTTACCTGGCCAATCGAGCTTGTATCGATAAGAGTCAAGAGCGAAGCTATTATTTGACTGTCTAAGATGAAAAAAAAAAGTTCTGATGCGATATACATCCTGATATATATTATCTAAGAGAAGCAATAATGCTTAGTGGACTTAACTATCATTTACAAAGAAGACAAAAAGTTTTGAAATTTTGGTTTTTCAAAATATTTTAGAAGACGTTTCGAATTTTTCATCAATGTGGTGATGTACATTTTTTCTTTAATTGCACATTTAAAATTCTTTTTAATACATTAATATTGTTTCCAAAAAGTGGATTTGATTATGGCGACAATATTATTGCAGATACATATATACCCTGATATATATATATACATAATTATACATTTAATACATAAATATATTATATATACATATATGTATATATATTTTATATATATTTTATATTCAAAGTTATCCATTTTATGGTTCCGAAAGTAAACATAAATAAAGCTCACTATTAATAAACATTTGTATGAAACTTTTTTTTTTTCAATGTATTGTTTCGACCTTGCCATTAGTTACAGAATACAATATCATACAAGTATCCCTACTAGGGATATGTTATAGAACTAGAATCTTTCGAAGCAATTTTCGATGACTTATCTGCACATAGCGGATAAGAGCTCCGGCATAAATTGACGCATATTCGATTTTAAAGCGTCTAGAGTTTGAGGATCGTTCGCACAAACGCGATCTTTTGCGTCAAACTAAAAAAAAAAGGAAAAAAATTGTATTCGACTGTGCCGAGCCTTTTATACCCATCACTTATATATTAAAAAAAAAAAAATTTTAGTAGCTGGGCTTGGCAGATATTTTCTATTTTTATGGAATACCCTGGAAAATTCTAGAAATCCATGAGCACTGAGCAAAGCATACAGAAAATAAGCGTGGCCTATAATCGACTTGATCCATTTCCAATACCAATGTATGTGAAGGAACTTCTAATATTTCTGGAAATTTAAGGCCAATATCTTCCTTTTTGCAGCCAGGATTATGTTTACTACAGACATTAGAAAAACGTACGGACAGATGTTAATGCTTAAATTAATTCTAAATTCCATCCTGATCAAGTATATATAAATACTCTGTAGAGGTCTCTGAAGTTTCCTTCTGAGCATTGCGAACAAAATGACAAAATGAATATATCCTTTGCCTTAGGTGGTGGATATAAAAAGTCCAATGATGAGAAATCGTAAGATCTTAGTGGCCAAGTCACAACATCTTGAAAATCTTTCTCTACGGCTCCAAACGGAGTTCAAAATTTAAAAACTATAATTTAAGAAATTTTTATAATTTTCGAACTTCATTTAATAACATTGTGATAAAAAAAAATCCAGAATAAATTTCTTTTTTGCCTAGATTTCAATAGAAAGACTGATAGACATTCATTTGACCATTCATATTGACTAAAAATATATATTCTGGGGTTGTGGGGATTGAACTCGATGGTTTTGACTTTCCTCTACTTAAAATAACAATTTTCCATTTAGTATTATTAACTTATTCATTTTATACAGACGCTAATCATGAAACGCTTAAAATTGCATTTTCGACATTCGTTACTTTTTTGTTCGGTTTGATGAAATCTGCTACCGAAGCCTATCAAAAACTTTTAGAAGATTATAGCGATGCTTCTCCATCATATTGAAATTGTCGGTTTTGGTTTCAACCGGTTAAAAGTGGTAATTTTGATGCCAATGACAAAGAACGGTCTGTAGGACCAAAAAAGTTCGCGAAGACAATGAACTGCATGGACGAAACTTATTGGACGAAAATCCAGATCAAACCTTTAAAGAACTTTCGAGCAACTTAGCAATTGATGAATCAGTTGTTTCTAGAAGTTTATATGCGGTGAGATAGGTCGAAAAGGAGGGGAAATTGTTACCATCGCGGTTCCATTGCATGCCAGGTAAAAGAAGAAATCGTATTGGGGCTGACGATGAAAATTGGATCTACTACGACAATTCTACACCCAAACAGCCATGTATTAGTCCAAGAGAACCATCCGCATCGACACTGATACGGAATATTCATGATCATAAACATTTGTTCTGCATACGACGAGATCGGCTAGGTGCAGTGTATTACGAGCTGCTAAGAACGAATGAAATCAGATTTTACGAAGTCTTGTAAGAAAAGACCAGCAATAGCTACTAATAGACAAAAAATCATTCTTCTCCATGACAAAGCGCGACCACGATTTGCAAGTGTTGTCAAGAATACATTGTTGCAGCTCGAATGTAAAGTTTTATCGCACCCAGCGTACTCACCACATATAGTGCTTTCTGATTACCACTTGTTCAAATCGATGCAGCATTGCTTAACTGGCAAGCGGTTCGACAAATAGAATTGTAATTGAATGGCCACAGCACATTGAGAGAACGATCGGAAAAGAACGATGGGATGTAGAAAATGATCGAAAATATTTTGACTAATATATATTGCACCAATTTTTCTCAATAAATGACTTTTTCAAGTGAAAAAATGTCCAAAACTCACGTTAGTATCTAATATACTATTTCATAAAATGTGTATGACTTTCTTCTTCTTTTTTTTTATTTAACAAATTTTTATGCGCACCATGCCCTTCTGAAACTGGACTTTTAACCATCAATTAAAACTATACGAATTAGTTGTTAATATCTCTAACAATGCTGATAAAGTATTTTAGGAAGTTTCTGATTCGTAGTCCTAACTCTTATAAACCGAATAACAAACGTATTATTACTTTATTTTCGTTTGATGCGCATAAAAACACACAACATTGATAATAAAATTTAAATATTAACGTTCTTAAAGTACCAGAAATAATCATTTCGAATTAAATAAATTTTAAAATTAAAAAAACAAAAAAAATTTTTCAATTTAAGTATAAACACTGATGCCGCTAAATGTACATTTAATAGCAACTTATACAAATGATTATAAAAAAAGAAAAAAATGATATAAAGATTTAAATCAAATCATATTGCCGTTGATTAAATGTACATTAAAATTAATGGAAATGTGTTTTAACAAAAATATGAGTGGCACTCTTAAAGTAATATGCCTTGTAAGCATAAGTGTATTGTTTATAATACAACGTGTGGATGACAAGATAAATAAGTTTCCGTTACTGCGACTATTGCTATACCTTACTCAAATGGGTAATCTGTGTAATATAGAACCTAACCGGAAAGTAGACTAGAAACTGTATTACACAAACAATTTTGTAGGATAGATTTTGAACATTTTTAAAAGGATGACAAAAACTGAAAGTTTCATTTTCTACACAAAATTTTATGATTAAATATGCTTAAGTCTCAATGCGGCTATTTTCGTTAATCAAAATTTTCATAAACTTTATAATGCTTTCAATGCGTTTCTCTGAGCAAGATACAAACTATATACAAACTATTGATTAATCGAATATATCTTCTTTGCGTACTCTATAATAAAATAAAAATTACTTTTTTGTTTAATTAGATTTGAATTAAAAATAAGAAAAAGGTAATGAAATCAAGGGCAATAATTCCGAAAAAAAAACATAACAAATTTCGTATGTTTTTTTAAATTCAATATAAGGTTTTAATAAACAACAACAGCAATGCATAATTAAGTTTTTTGATATGAAACCACATGTTAAAGCTCGTTTTGAGATACAAATAAAATTTGATTTATAAAGTTTGAACCTATTGTATAAACAAAAACGAAAAAAACAGAAACTTCCAGAAAGTCTTCATAAAAATGAATTTTACGATACAATGTAAAAATTTATGGAAATTTCCACAATAATAAATAAATTATGGGAATTCGCTTATGTATAATGTAAATTATCGCATGGTTAATTCATTTGCAACAAAGCAAAAATGAAAGTCTAGAAGAAAATTTAATTTAATTTTTTAATTAAAAAATTAATATCAATAACACGTAATCCAGAAGTTTAAAGAAAAAAAAAAAAATAATGTCAGGAATGAGTCATTTCAAAAATTGGGCATTTTGCGACCATTCTACGCATGGGAATCCTACGAATTATCGTTGAGTCGAAAATTAAAGTCGAACGAACGATATCACTTCAGTGCATGTCCCATAAAGCTCATAGACGAAAACAGGTTTTGCTACAAAACTATTCTCTCAGTCGTTAGGTTTTTTTCATTTAATGATTTCATAAGTAAAACCAAACCACTTAGTTGTGTCTATTTCTTACTTCGTTTTGAAGTGTTTGTAAGGTAAGATCCGGAAAAAATACAATCGAAGAATCACTACATCCTATTGCAGTTTGGGCCATACACTATAACGTGTGCGATAATAATTTTAGAGGCAAAATTACGATAAACAGTGGTGTTCACCATCATCTGCATCAGAATGAATCGGAGGCTACCTATGCGAGACGGGGAGACCTATAGTCCACGTACCAGATTTGACCAAGGGATACAGATCTGAGATACATATGGTCCATGAACCAGACTGGACTGGGACAGAGATAATAAGATATTCGAACTACAAGCAAATGGTTGAATAGAGTATTAATTAAGAGGACAGTCCACTGTAAATTGTTTCGAAACAAAAATTTGTTTTTTTTGGACTGATATACGCTTTGAATCTTCTAGAGTATATAGAAAAGATTTATTATCGGAAACAAATTTTTCACTTCAAATTTCGAGCTCTTCTCCAACCGTTCCGAAAAGAGCGCTTATATCAAATGAATCCTTGACAGAATATTAGGCTTTAATCTATGAATATCTAACGCCTTTAGTATATTAAGAGATGTCTTTAGAAAGAGCCGGTTGCCGTCCGTTCAGCTAAATGCCGATTTGACTCTGGTGTGCGATGATGATTCCATCGATTATCCTTTATCATCATTTTCATTTCGCCTACGCAGTTCTAAATAGCGCTCTGAATCATCAACATATTGTTGGATTTGATCAGAAGTGATCAAACTCAGTACGCACTTCGAACAGAGTTTTTACATGTATAAATATGCATGCAAAATATTAAATACAATGTCCTTTGATATCATTAAGGTCTCAACTATCTAGCACAGCGTCTATCTTTTCGGTCTTCTAAAATGATTTTGTGTTTTTCTTATGTTTTCAGAAACAGTTGGAGAATTCGGGCAACTTGAGCGGTTCGCATCGATGTCTGGCGACACGTATTTTTCAGATTGCAGTGTGTGAGTGTGTGTGCGAGCGCTTCTATTTAGAAGGCTTCTCTTTCCGATAGGTCTCTGCTATTTAGGTTATAATAATATTGCACAGGTCAGTAGTTACCTATGACTGCTTCAGATATCAGTTGAACTGGGTACACTATGATGCAGACAGTAGTCTCTATGTCTTGCAAGTACACAACAATCCTCAAAATTAAAGTGAGAAGTTTCGCTTCCGAGATGTAAAGGGAATCTAAGGACGAAAATTAGAAAACCACAGGGGTCAGGTTGCCCAAATAAAGAAACTCTTTGTACTATGTTGACTGCATCAGTAAACTTAGAGAATGTCTTGTTGCCTGACCGCTGATGCGGCCTTTCGGAAAGTAGCGTGGTGGTTGTGGGAGTAGCTAAATGGGGACATTTTCTAACGAGAGGGAAACTCTGGCTAGACTAAGTTAATGTTCGCTCTGGAACCTCGGGAATTGTGGAGCGGCTTTCGATGGCCATTGTTCCACAGCATGGGGGACGCCGACTATCGTTCGCTGATAAATAGTGCTGTGCTTAGGGGCACCGTGAGATTAAGCTATGCTACAGATGTTCATAAAAAATTGTTATTTTTAATTCAGAAAAGTAGCCATAACGCTTTTCGAGCCGACTCTTGAATTGAATGATGCTTTTATCCATTAAAAAACAATGTTTTATTAACGCAAAAAATTCCGATTTCTCACTTCTTTTGAAAATTACAAATCACTAAAACGGCTGTAACTTGTAAATTTTGACACAATTCGTGTGAAAGTTGGTGCTATCTGTGTAAGTACCATGTACTATATAAATATATGTATACTATGGAATCGTCAATATTGCATATGTGTATATGACATCCTACGAACATATTGATTGACGTGTTACTTAAGTGACTTTCGATAAGTTAAGCGTTAAATGTTTTTTATTAATAAAAAGCCTTCCTTCTTTGTCGAAAATTGACTATTTTTAGACAAACACTCGCGCCAATCTTACAAAAATTAATATTTTTAAAATACTCTTTGTACTTCTCTACGAGTGATGCTAGCACTAGCTGCACTTACGTAAATTGAATGATTTTTTTTTTTGTAAACTCGAATTTGCCCCGCCTATTTTATGGGCCACAGATCCCCCTAAGTCAAACATGACATCCCTATTGCTTTCCGTTTTTTTTCAAAAAAAATTATCAAAAATATACATTTTTTTAAAGCTGCTACAGTAGTGGCTTCCACTCTTAGCAGATAGTTGGCCCATCAGTTGAAGAATTCATCTGCTTAGCTATTTCGGATCTTTCTCTCTTTCGCTATGAGTGCAGTTAAAGAGTGAGTTAAAAAGATGTTCTTTAAAGATTATTTGATATAAACACTTTGTTTGATTCGAAACTTGACATTGACCCTGACATAGTGAAATTTCAATATAAGAAATTCCATCTTAGTTGATTCTGCGCAGGCGTACGTTAATAATTTAGCTCGAAAACATTGACCGCATTATGACGCTAAGTACGACTTGATAATGATAACACATACTTAAATATAATATTAATATTTATATTTATACCCTACGCTACCCTTAACGGCATTAAAGTTTATGCGAATATATGCAATTTTTTTTTTCTTTTAATATACTGATGAGTTCAGAATCATTTATTTAAGCCTTTTTGTCTGTCTGTCTGATGTTTATCGATGTATTCTTGCGTTTATATAACAAAAATCTATAGAAATTGATATTTTGGTGTATAAAATAAACGTGAAGAATTTAGATCACAAGGGATCGTTTTTTGAACAACTTCCCATAAAACTTTTTCCTGGAAAAGTAAATTTTTGTATAATAAAAAGATGTAATTTCAATACTTTATGATGAAGATGAGTGTATAAATTAAACGTGAAAAGTAAATTTTTCTATGATAAAAAGATTGAACATTAAATTCTTTTTGATTCAAATAAGTCCGTGATTGTAATTTAACTTAAAAGTTAACTGTACTATGTTTGAGCCAAGCAGATCTATTTCTTGGACACCGCTATAATATTTTTATAATTTGTATGTTATATTCGGCAAAGTGGTGTAGGGTATTTAATTGTCGACTAAATGTTTATACTTATTTAATTTTTTTTTTTTTTTTTTTTTTTTTAACAAATGAAATGTACGGTACGCGCAGGCTTGCCTTTTTTATTATAAGTACTTGCTTGTTTGACCTACTTACCAAACTCTTAATAAAACGACAGCGTGCCTCGCTTCATTCATTGAAAGTTTCATTCATTGAAGCCAATGATCGCGATGACAATGAACCATTTGCTTGTAGGCCGACACGGATGAAATTGAAAAGAGAGACAAAGACAAAAATAGAGATAGAGAGAAAATTTTATCTCTCCACTTACAATAAATATTTCGTCGACCCGCCCTCTCCCCATTACTCTCCCCTAATTTTTTTACAATTTCAGGTAAATAAATGAATAAATTTTTATTTGGTATTTTTTTTTCTTATATCATGTTGTTTATAATTTATAGAGTGTCGTTGTGAAATTTCTCAAATTTTATAAAACTTTTTTTTATTATATCTCTTATCTTAATCTCTGTTGTATGAATTTTGTTTTTAATACAAGACATCTAGAAATGTTAACTATTTTATATTATATGATATGTTATTATAGAAATTGTTGCCAAAATTTCGTAAAATTCATTAATTTTGATAAAAATGCTATAAAAAATTTTTATTTAGCTCAATTGTTTATTATAAGCAATAAGCAAAAAGCTTTGCATACCAATTGTCAACAAATACTTGTAATTGTGAATCTTTGAATACGAATCTATGCCCAGATGTCTGGCTTATTTTTGGCAAATTTCTTGAGGTAGACTGTTAAAGGCAAACATCTGCTAATTATTCTTCTTATAAAATGCGTATTTTATTTTACTTGAAATCGTTTCTTGCGTGTAGTCGATATGTAGATGTAGGTGTTAACTTAATCTATTAAGATATCATTGAAGATCATTTCGAAAGTATATTTATTTTATTTGAGTTTAAATAGTGAAATCGTTTTAATTTGTATTGATTATAAAAATTATGATTAAGATCTGAAATCTGAATTTGGAAAAAATTAATCCTAATGTTTTGTCGTTTTTCCGATATTAAATTAATTTTTTGATACCACTTTCCAAGGTGTGTACTCTATTTTTCTTTTTCACACATTACCACTTATTTTCTGCTAAAGAAGAACGGTAAGTATGAAAGAAGGAGAGGCATGTAAGCTAAAAGACAAATGTATTCACTTTTCATCGGGTACAAAGTTTGCTCCACGATGTCAAATTTATTTCCTTTTTGCAAAAAAAGCTTACTGTTATCTGTGTTTAAGAGCAAGAATCAGTTAAACTTATCCACTTGATAGACTTTACATCTCTACGGAAGGTCTGCTTAATTTCAATATTCTGCTCTTTGACCACTTCGTAGAAATGAATGAATAAATATGATCGAACCTCAGAGCAAAAATGTTGAACGAAACAGTTTCCCTGAACAGCTGAATCCTGAACTTTATTTGTGCTTTTTAATAGAAACTTGCCAATAAACGCCTTCATGAAACCGAAAAATTTATTTGAAAATGAACAGCTTCGATAAAATTCATATTTGCATTTGAGAGTAAATTGTGCATAATTGCATCGATTCGATAAAATTTGTGTCTACTATGAACCAACACAAGTCCGAAATTCAATTTTCATACGGTGGTTTTCAGTTCGGCCATTAACGAAAATCGCGTATTCAACGTAGAATTGAAAATTATTACCTATTTTGCTTCAAAAAAATTTGACCTGATTTTTTAAGAAAACGCATTTGAGTAATGTAATCATAAATATAAGAAGACTTTTATTAATATTTACATAAAAAAAAAAAAATATGCGAAGAAATACAATGAAACCGCTTCATCTTTTTCTACATGTATTTGTTGTTGTCGTTGAGCCATTTGTCACATTTTCGGCTTTCGTGAACCGAGGAAAGAAATACTTAAAAAAAAAGAGAGAATTCAGTCAGTTTATATTCATACCGAATGGCCTTAAAGCCAAGCAATAAAAGCAAACATTTATTACGACCTTGTGTAGATGGGGTAATGTGGAGCGAAATTATTATTCGTAAAACGGTATAATTACTCTTTAATGCAATCAATGTCTGTGATTGAATATTGAAATTAAATTCATTTCGACTTCTCTACGGCCACGATATTATTTGTTGAAATTCTTTCTGTATATCCGCCTGCAACTAAAGTTCTCGCAGTTGTCACAGATTAAAGTAATGAAGCTCATCCTGACGGCAAACATCGGATAGTACTATTCTTGATTATTTTTTTTAAACTTATTGCTTTATATTTAAAGTTTAAAAAAGTTAAGAAAAAACTGCTTTATTTTCATTTTTTAATTGAACTACAATAATGCATACTGCATTGAAAAGAAGAGGACCTAAAAAAGATGTAAAAAACTGCATGATTAAATTAAATTCTATTCTATTGATTATATTAACCTTTCAAAGCTTTTCACTCAATTAAGAGTTAAAGAGCTTGATTTTATTAATATGAAAACAAAAAGTTTAAAAAGGAAGCCCAATAAAAGTACAAGACACTGAAGTACTTGGAAACAAGCCTTCATTGGAAGCAAGAAAAACAACGCAACAGAATTAGGCCACTTTGTAAATTACATAAAAGAAATTAGGACAATTTATCTAGAGATACAACTTAATACGTAATTAATTGCGTAATAAAAACCTTATAAAAAACAGCGTAGTCGACTAAGCACTGCCATTAACCGATCTGTTGAAGTGACCGGCAAGATTTTCTCTTCAAATTTCATTTCATATTTTATGATAATATTATCACTTTTTCTAAATTTATATATATTTTATATATATATTCTATATATATACATTTATGTTTGTATATTATATATATATTTTATATTATAATACTATTCTGAATTGTTTTGTTCTCACACTTCCATTTAATTGTATGTGATATACCTATATATACCGACTGGTCAAAATGACCGATCCTTATTTTTAATGCTTTCCTATAATATAATATATATCCTAAATGTGCTTAGACTAAGAAGAGTTTTGACATTGTCGTCATCTTCGGATGAGAGTGACCGTGCTGCTAATGGAACTATCTAACTTAAAAGCTGGCTTTATTCCAAAACACAGACCAATAAATACAGTTTTCAAAGAAGTTTTTGGACCTACAGGATGTTTAAAAGGAAACATAATGAAGGGGACTGTAAGTAGCCCTTTTACATTGAGAATTAATCGTCGATTTATAAATCACTTTACAATATGCTTCCAAATAAAAGTTCTTCGAGTTCTTGGTGAAAAATGGGATCTATCTCAAGAAAAGTTGCACGCTTTTCGGGACAGTTTATATGCGCATGGTGCTTACGTACTTAAGAATTTTTGAAATTGTTTTATTTATGATCTAAAAAGTGGGTATCCGAGTTGTCTTTTTTTTTTGAAAAACTTTTAGTAAAATAAAATTTTCGGATATTTAACTTTGTATGTTTGTTATTATGGACATAGCTGTATGTATCACACAACTTATAATATCCATTATAAGTACGGACTACGCAAAAATAATCATATGCTAATCCAACGTTCTGAAAATTATTGGAATTCAACTGAGAATAAAAAACTATTTTATTTTTGTTTCTAGAAATGAAACAAAAAAAGAATAATCAAATGCATTTATTGTGGTTATAATAATCAAAGTTTTAAATAATGTAAGAAAATCCTGTAGAATTACAGTTCTTTTCTTCAAATTCGTAGATGTTAAAAAAAAGGGCAGAAAATAACGAGGCGATTACATTAAAAATAAGTCTGAAACGACAACAATCATGAATGATGAAAAATCAAAATTATTTTTTTTCTTTTGAGTGACAGCGAAATTTCTATTCATATTTTGCCAATATGTCAGATTCACGGTAGAGAATGTATTCTTTGTTATCATCCATTTTGAATCGCGTACCACCGTATTCCGGCAATAAAACTCGATCACCTTCCTTAACCAAAGGGGCAATATAGGCATCATTTTGATTATTTCGAACGCCTGGGCCCACGGCAATAACCGTACCTTGCCTCATTTTGCCACGCGAAGCCTCGGGCACGACAATGCCACCTTCAGTTGTTGCCATCGGTTCGGCACGCTGCACCAATATGCGATCCAACATAGGCATAATTTTTTTAATTGCATTAGCGGCGGCCATCTTTAAATTTAACGTTTTATCAAAAAAAATTGAGATATATGAAGGCAAAAAGTTTAAAATTTATATTTTAAAGAAATTGAAAATTTTTTTTTTTTTAGACCCGTATATGCGGCCGACTTTGATGAGCGACTATAGACGAATGAATGGTATTATATGGAAAAAAATTAGTAATGACAAATTAAAGCAAATTTTTCTACCTCGTCTTAGGTAAGACTGTTATTCGATAGTTATCGTTTGTTCAATATTTGTAACTGTTCGAAATTCTTACCAGATTTACATTTTTTTTAAAGAAATCCCGATTTCTAAAAATGTAGGTTTTAAATAGAAATTTACAATAATTTTCTTTTTGAAACATTTCTTTCTTAATGATAACTAATCATAAGCATTGAATTTTTTTTGTAAAAGACTTTCAATCGAAAGTATGAAATTATGAATTTTGACAGAAGATCCTTATATATAACTTGAAAATCATACTCTCTTCTAAGACTAAATAGTAAATTTTGATTAGAAATCATAATTTCTTCTAAGATTAATTAATTATTGACTATAAGAAAAGTCGAGAAAAGCTTAGAACAACATCCTCGATATAATCTAAAAAATAATTTGAGAACACGAAAGACTCCTAAAAGGTAATTCTAGTTGTAAACAAAAAAAAAATATACAAAATATCTTTTTAATATTTAATTTATATGACAAAATAATAAAACAATATTCTTATCGTTGTCTTTATTGAAAAATTTATTCATTTCCTTTTTGAAAGCTTAACTTGCTTAATACAAAATAATTAATAATTTCTTAGAAAAAATTCAAAAAATATTTTTGCGAAAAATTCTATATGAAACGAAAGTTTTTGTTAGGAAAAAATTATACAAATAAAGGATATGCTCAGATATTATATTCGAATAATTTGTTCAAAAATCGCATTCATGGCAAGCCACAATGGTTTACTATAATTACTAGAGAAATTTTTATTGAAAATGATTGCCATTTCAAATTATTGTGTTTTCGTATTAAAATTTGTACTAAACGAGACCGGTGCGAGAAAAAAGATATTTTTGAAGCATGACGTGGCGGAAGTTTAACACGCAAATTTAATAAAAAATTAATAAAAATAATAAAACGAAAATTTACATAAAATTAATAAAACAATAAAAGAAAAAATTTACATAAAATTAACATCAAACAAGTAAGAAAATTATATTCGGCTATTTCGAATTTTTTATACTCATCGCCTTTATCTTAAAATCGAGCGAAAAAAATTAAATTTTAATAGGTGCACGTGGCAAATTTTTTCTATTTTTATGAAATATCGTAGAACTTTTCATTTCATGGTCTATTGAACAACAAACTTGTTTACAGGTTATTTTACGTTGTAAGCATGGCCTGTGATCAATTTGGCTAGTTTGCAATAGTAACGTATGTGAAAGAACTTTCAATGTTTCTCCCAAATTTGAAGACGATATTTTCATTTTTGTGGTCGCACGGAAACTTTACACAGACGGACAGACGGACATGTTTAATTCAATTCTAAATTTGATGCTGATCAAAAATATATATACTTTGTGTAGCTTCTGAAGTTTCCTTTTAGGCATTAAAAAGAAAATGACGGAATGAATATATCCCTCACTTTCGAGGGAGTAGTGGGTGTAAAAAAAATCTACACCCTATTCCCCAACTTTATTAAGATTCCGACAAAGAAGTTTGTGTTCAAGCCGAACCTTTACTTCTTGGCATAGCGAACCATCCATTGTTAATTAGCTGAATTTTCAAAAGAAGTAGAACAAGAATTTGTTATTGGCAACATTTTTTGGTTTGTTTCAAAAATTGTCATAGTTTTCTAAACATCACGGTCAGATGTGGCAAGAATGGGCGCTCGAGCGAACGTAAACAATGTTTGAAGGCGATAACGCATTTTGTCACGAGAAGCTTCGATATTTTTTCCTAAATATATATAAATGATTTTGGGCTATAGGTAATACATGTTTTTAGATGGTGAATCGGTGAATGCAATATATAGTAAAATTTAAAAATTGAACTAAAAACATCGACCAATTTAAGACTTTTCGGTTCCGAAGACACATTTAATTTTCAATATTTTATATTCACAATCTTCAATATTGTTATGCCAAAGCTGCATTATTTATAAATTTTTTTGGTTTACCAAACAATCCCTTTCAATATTGCAATTCTTACTGGCTTTGGCCTTAAATCATATTTGGTTTTTTAAAAGCTTAAGTTAACGTAGTTTTCTTATACACTGTAAACCGACTCATTTGTTTAGAAAAGTGTTCAGTCGAAAACAACAAAGAGCTTCGTAACCTACATTCGTTAAACGGTTCTTTGAATTTTTTTTTTTTTTGGAGTTAATATAACAAGAAAAAAGAAGAGAAAAATGAAATTTTATTTAAACTTTCTTTCAGGTTGAAAAACTTTGAAGAGAATTCAAGAAAAAAAAATTGTTTAACCAATTGTTTAGTATGACTTGTTTTCTCAATTTTTTTTTGTCATATATTCGAAATTTATTGTATTTGATATTGTTTTGTTTGCTTTGTTTTTTTGTAAATTAATTTTTTATATTTGTATAACAAACACCACGTATTTTATTATTACTTTTATTAAAAATCTTATTATTTAAAATTTTTAATTTTTAGGTTTTTAAAATATTTTTAAAAATTTTTATTATTTTTATTTTGCAAATTTAATATTGGTTATTTTGTTTTAACTTTTTATTTTAGCATTCCTTAAATACTTTTTGAAAATTTTATATTTTTTATGTTGTTTTAATTTTTTATTTTTAAAATAATTCAAAATAATTTTTATTTTGCAAATTTAATATTTTTTATATATATATTAGTTTCATTGTTTTTTCTTGTTTTTAAAAACTTTTTTAAATTTTTATTATTTTTATTTTGCAAATTTAATATTTTTTATATTATTTTAAATTTTTTATTTTTATGTTTTTTAAAAATTTGAAAAAATTTTTAATTTTTTATTATTTCGCATTTTGCAAAATTTAATATTTCTCGTTTTTTAATTTTTTGATTGTACATATAAATGTAAAGCGATAAATTTCACCAGTATCAGCTTAATATTGTATTATATCAATACGTATTTATAAATTTTCACTTTCTCACACACAGACTACGGCTTTTATGCACAAAAGTTATATATGAAAGCAAACAAATAACCGCATATGAACCGAGCATGCGTACGGGTTTCTCTTACCAAGGCGAAAAACGAAAAAAAAAAAACAAAACAAAAAAGGAAAAATGAGTACAAAGCCAAACTTGAAAAAATGCAAAAGATCCCAACGTATATCTGAAGCCGGTTAAGACTTAACTAAAGTCTTTGTCGATTACGAATAAAGATATTATTTGTAATGTATAGTCTGCAAACATGAATAGTTCCTCACACAAAACGAAAGCGACTTTGGCCGAAAGAAATATTTCTTTAAACAAAAAAAAGAATTGAGAGAGAAACAAATGGAACACACAAGAAAATACATGAAAACGAGTAAATTGTTGTTGGTTACGGATAGAGG
The DNA here is from genome assembly GCA_000671755.1 of Glossina brevipalpis. Taxonomy (NCBI): domain Eukaryota; kingdom Metazoa; phylum Arthropoda; class Insecta; order Diptera; family Glossinidae; genus Glossina; species Glossina brevipalpis. Next base: position 225,540 of record KK351094.1, read on the forward strand.
AATTTGAAGCTTAAAATTTGTTTATATTTAAATTATTTAATTTATATTTAAATTATATATATATAAAAAAAAAAAAATCAAAAGTGTTATATGATCATATAGGGCTTAAATCGTATCGGAATTTCATCAAAAACGGACTTAATGCTGAATGCTCTCAAGCGAACATCACTTGATTTCTTGGATGCTTATGCACGTCCATACAATATATTTAATATATGATATCATATAAAAATATTTAATTGTAAATGAATTGTTTTGCCGTAAATTGTAAATTTAAAGCAACGAAGTTTCATGTATTTACGGTTAAAGTTCAATGCGAAGTAAAAGAAATAAAAGATGGAATAAGAAAGAAAGTAGAAGATTTTGAATATCATTCTCTTTTAGAATTTACAAAAGAGAAAGAAGCCGGCAAAGAAAGAGGGAGAAAGTGAAAGAGAAAAGTTTTTCACCCATAACAGTTTCTTAACCAATAATTCAAGTTTAAACCGCACCTTCATTTACCGCTTCAACATGTTCATTTAATTATAAGCAATAAAAACCGTTACATTGAAACTAATTCTTTATATGTGCAGTGCGTTAAAATAATGTACTCAGTGGTTGTTTCATTTTAAACATTAAAACCACATCTGTCTAAAAGTGCATTGTGTCAAAAAAAATCCGGGAATCGAAACAAAAATCAATTTTTATTGTATAAATAGTTGATGCTTGAATAGGGAGAGCGTTAAGTTAATAAAAACATTTGTTTTACCTTCAATATCTTTGAATATCGTGAGGAAATCTTTTAAAGAATTTGAAAATCAATCACAATATTTTATAGCAAAGCTAATTAACTTAAGCGTATAAAACCTCGGAGAAAAAAGACTACAAAGTGATTGAAAGTCTTCTTCGTTCTTGGCTCTTAGACTTATGTAATAATGATAAACGATTTTTAAGAAGAACGAAGTACGACATTTACGGCATAAATCGATTGTTTTACGTCAAAAAAGTAAACTTATTTTCAAAAAAAAATCCAAGAAATTTTGGAAGGACCTTGATTAAAGTCAACGAACGTGAAATTCTTTGGATTTCCCAAAACTTAAGTTATCCTTTCGAGGCAAGCGTGTGAAATGATGCTGTAAAATTTGAAGAGAAAATCAATGCTATCGAAACGTGAGTCTATAAACAATGCTTCGACGGAATACGTTAATAAGTTATTGTGTTAAACAGAGCTTGCCTGATTCGACGATTAATTTAAAAATGTATTTTTACCATGTCCCGGTATTTTTTGACCACGTATTTACATTAACTAAAATGCATGTGCGCTTAGATTGGAAAATTGAATAGTTTCGCGTGTGATTATTATCTCAAGTATGTGTATCAAGTCTTAAATTATGGAATTAAAGGATTTCAAAAGCAATATTTTAGAATTTATCAAACCAAGTGAAATATTACTTTTACTCCTTGAAACAAAATCTAGACACAAATTTTAATAATTTTTTTGGTTTGATTCCATCCATCGTGTAATAACTTATTGCAATCGTACTAGAGATTAGAAATATAAGCTCATTTCAAGTTATGCTTGGTTTTTTTCCCCTCGATTTACCAACTCTGAATGGGCTTAGAGAAAGGATTGACTTCGGTCTGGCCAGTATCAGAAAACATGTTACTTTCAATAATTCACCGTTTCTTGGAATTACGCCATCAAAGATTCTGCCAAAAATTTTGAATTTGAATTTTCTGTCTTTTATTTTTTAATTAAGTCGACCGATAGGTCCGTAAAAAGTACGGTATGGAGTCTAATAGGAAGGACACCATTATCTATATATTCCTACAAATCAATTCAGCAGTCTATTAATTGGACAGGAAAAGTAGAGTCAGGAATATCACGTAAAAAGAAATTTTACAACCCCTTGTGCATTAGGATTTTTACGCTTACATAGCATATGAAACGTAAAATGTTAAGTCTAATAGAATCGACCAAATTGTCTATTCCTAATAGTCGATGTACAAGTTTATTGATTGAACAAGGAAAGTAAAATATAAGAATTTTACGTAAAAAATTATTTGTTAATTATATCCTTTCAGATGACAAGCATGCAACGCATATTTTCTAAATTGTGCTAAGTTTAATAGGGTAATTTGATTTTATATCACCTAATATTGTATAGTGTTTTATATTATGCGTGCAATACTTGCTGCTCTGTTCAGTTTATATGATTCGTGTGTGAAGTTCAATGACATAGCCAGATATAATTATGAGGTGCCCATAGATCAACATACCTTTGTAAATATATGTATATATGTATATGCATATGTACAATTATACGCATTTTTTTACAGATACTTTCGTCTGACTTGCATACATGATGTAATTTTGACGTATGCTGTTTAGTATGTCTATCGGCAGAGTGTAAAAGTTATATTAAATATATCGTAACATCTGCAACACTTAGCAATATATGTTAGAAATTCTGTATGAAATATATTATACTTTTGATCACCATGAAAATCTTAATTTATTTAGCGCGTTTGCATATTTGTCTGTCTGTCTGCAGAATTTAGAAAGTTTGCAAAGTCAAGTTAAGATGCTAGGATTTGGCACATAAATTCCAGGATCAGTATAATTAAAAAAAAAAAAAACATTTGAAAATGTGTCAAATCCTCAAAATCAAATCAATGAAAATTTATTCGACTTACAATCGAAATTCTCTATACATTATTGCTTACGATTTAACCAAGTGTATCAGGCGCCAATAGATGGTAGAAATTTTTATCAAAGCTCTCTACAAATTTAGGATGATGGAGAAACTGTTGAATTTATTAACAAATTCACTATTATCCGAGTTAGATTCGAATCGATTTATATGTTAAGTATTCAAGATTCGCATAAAACTCTCCTACTTATGTTAAGTGGCTAGTGTGCCTCATATGTATGAGTAATGCTAACTTTAAAGTAAAATTTCAATATTATTTAAATACAAAAACATATAAAACGAAATACCTTTTAAGAAATTCAAGTGAAAATGACCCAATTATTGAACAAAAATTTAGTTACAAGAGGAAAGGAAAGCATGTTAATCTTATTAAACGAATATCTGAACAAGAAAAGAATTTCATATCGAAATTTTGTTCATAGATTTATAGATAGATCTTGAATTAGAATTAGGATAAAGTCTTCCAAACTTAAGCAGAAGAAAAGAATAGAAATTAAGCCAAAGCAAGGGTTTAAATTTAAATAAAAATCTACAAAATTCCGAACAAAAATCTTAGCTTTTGAAAAATATTGATTTGTTGCAAACTGAATTAAGAAATCGAAATTTTATCAAATACATATTGATAGCATTTGTTTATTTTATTATACATATATATATATATAGTATAATATAATAATAATAAATGTTATTATATTCTATTAATTTTAAAAAAAAGGTTAAAAATTTTTCCATTTTGCATTCACAGATGCATAGTTTTCTGTTCAATATAAATTACAATTCTGTTTAAAACTTAAAAACTTAACCTAGCAACGTTGCTAAAGTCAAAAACAATGATAAAAAAACAAAAAAGATTTCAATATTGACTTAAAAATAAAAGAATTTTGTTTTTTCTGTTCACCAATCCGTTCGAGTATACATGTAAAGTTAAGCTCGTTTAAATTGTAATTAAACATTATTTGCTTAGTTACAAATACATATGCATTGCTTTGACTATTCGAGTGGATAGTATACCAATACAGAGACTAAAAAAAAAAAAAAGAAATTATTCATTAATTGAACGCTTTGTGGAAAATAAAATCACTGACGTTCCGTAAGCAAGTTTGCTTCCTGATAATATATTTTTCAAATTTAAACACATGAGATCATTTAATAAATACTAAAGAAATTCAAAATGATGAACGCGAGAACATTGTAGCACTAGTATTCAATATTAATGTAAACATATATTTGCATAAATGTTCATTGATCAAATACTAGAGCCCATCTGAATATTTGACTGGGCATTGTTTTCGGTTTTTTTTTTTTTATTGACGTAAATTAATTGTGATAAAGTAAATAATGAAGTATATAATAAATAAAAACAACTACTTACACATTGTTACGTAGAAGCTCACCTTGTATTAATTAATCGGAATAGGATAAAGTATTTAACTTATAACTGATGAAGAGATAAATTCTTCTACTACGATGAACTAATTAACTAATCAGGTAATTAACTCATCAAGCATTTTCTTTGATGCTTCTAACAAGTTCCTCAGAAAAACTTAAACTAAAGCCTTATATATGTTTGTATATTGAAATTTAAGATTTTATGATTTTTTTTTTTTCATTAAAGCAAAAGACTTAGAGAGACATATTGGGAAACGTAGCTTAACACACATTTCTTAGAGACACATATTGGATGATATATTAATTATCCGCTACTTGTTGGTACATTTTTGATCTTCTTTTTGTAGCCTGCTCTTTTCAAATAATTGCAAACTGTCATATAGTTGATGTTGAATGACTCCACCATTTCTTAGCGTCTGTCGTGCCGTTCTTGTTTATCAACTTTTTCAGTAACTGGCCAACCAGAGCGAGGTGCATCTTTGACCTCGAAATTCTGGGAACGGAATCGAGCAAACCACTCCGGGATCCTTCGTTTACCCACAGTATTCTCATCGTACACTTCACAAATTTTTCACAAGTTTTGCCGTGTTTTTAACTTGTTTACAATAAAAAAGCAAAAGATGATAACGTATTGTGTCACTCGTTCTTAGCTACGACACAAACGTAGCGTAATAATGAATAGCACATACTGTACATCAGAATTAGGTCGGGATAAATTTTCTTCTTGATGTTCTTGGCATAAGCGTGCAAAATGACATCGTTTGGACAGAACATATTGTTACGATTCTGGGTCAGTTCGTATCGCTAGATCGCGAAAAGCGTAGATTTTATATTTACAACTACTCTATTTATTAAATAATATTTACAATCCTGATAATTTTCACAACTTATTATAAAGGAAATATTTCTTTTCACTTCCAGAAACTTCTGCCAATACTTTTCTTCTTCTCTTTTACAGCAAAGGTGCCAGATTGTGCTTCTTTCATTGACAGCTGTAACGGTGCCAAATTGTGCTTCTTTCATGGACAGCTGCAAAGATGCCAGATTGTGCCTCTTTCATGGACAGCTGCAAAAGTGCTAGATTGTGCTTTTCGTAACAATATATTCAAAGTGTCGAAAAATACAGTCAAAGGCCTAGGTTTTTCAAAACAAAAAAAAAGTATTTCACGGACGATATCGCACCATTCAGACAGCCTTTATCCGTCCACAATTGTGAGTGAACTCTCGACACCCTTTAGGATCTGTGTATAATTCGAGCTGTATAGTACTTATGGCAAGTACAATGCAAGTCTTTTACAGAGAAAAAAAATTTGTCCACCAACTAAGTCTTTTGATAGAACTACCCGACTTTCTTAGCGCTTCCACTAAGTCTGGAATTTTTATTTATTTATTATTATTATTATTATTATAGTTTATGTAGATCAATGAAATAAATTCTTGAACTAAAAAAAAAAAATAAAATGGGCGCTTGTTCCAGCATCTTGTGTCCTATGTTGGAAAGTATGGTAAATCATTTTGCTTACGGCCGCTATCCTGCACTGTGCTTTCAGTGGTTAGCTACTTTTTTTCTGTGCCCGTTGCGATATCAAGTTTTCCATGTGGCTCCTTGGTCACAGAAATGTTACGGACCTAGCAATTAAGACCTATTAGCTCTATTTCCTAGCGGAGCCAATCTGATTCTTTACTCAAGAAAAGTTTTATTTTGTTTCCTGAACCGATAATGGCATTCCTTATATTACTAATGGTATTCCAGCTTGAATTTAAGGGATTTTGTTTAGTTGTTATGACCGGCAAACTGTCTCTGATAATAACCGCTTTGGGTTTGGTTTTGCTTGAGCTTCGCTTGTAAATATTGAAGCGTGTTCACGTACGATATGATTAGTTTGGACTCATCTTGTAGCACCTAAGATGGCACAGGCAAGGAACACATCGTCACCTTTAGAATTGTCTGTATTTTTATTTAATCTTAATTAATGGCCACACATCAAATTTGACCACAATAAGAAAAAAATTGTTACAACTCATAGTAGGTATAAGTTAAAAACTCAATTTGCTTATGAACACGTGTAGAATAGCAAAACAAAAAGAAAAAAAATTCAATTTACAACTTACGGAAAATGTTAAACTAGAACTTGTTGTGCGAATATCACCTTAAAGAAAATATTCAACTAGAACTTGGTACAAATATTACCTAAAGCCACCTTCTTTGTGTTAGAAAACTTATTCTTCCCATAAAGTCTTAATCGATGTGACGGCTGACATTTTAACACACAAGTTCATTTGTGTCCAAACTTGTAGTGAAAACTGTTTGAAATATGATAAAACATACTTAAAATGACGTAAATATTTAGACATAAGCAGCAAAGAATTATGTCGATATAATATTTTTATTGAAAAATTGACAGTTTTAGCAAAGTGAACACCAACAATAACAACAACAAAAAAAAAAGCTTAGAATAATTATAACGTTAGAATAAGTTATTTTTCTTTTTAACAGCAACAGTTTCAGATACATGTAAGAAAAAACAAAAATATATTTAAAATCTCAAAACCTAAGTAAATTCTGTAAAAAGAAAAAAAATTTTAAATGAAGAGAGACTATCATTACTATTGATATATGAACACAAATAAACGGAAGCAATGATAGCAGAATCATAGTAAATGAGAGATGACGAACATTTCAAGAATGATGATGAGATGATGAGAATCACACACACACACAAACACACATAATTGAAAATAAATTTCATAACTTAGTGTTTGGAAAACTTAAATAGAAATTTTGCACTATTTAACAAAAAATTGTAACAATTTTACAACCAGAAAAAGGCGAATTGATATCTAAATTAAAATGAACCTAGTTATTAAAAAATCATGACAGAGGAATGGAATGAGGGAGGGATTTTCAATAACACAATATTGCGGAAAGCGTTAACTCATTCTCAAGTAATTTTTTTCGTAAGTAAAATTCACATGACGGTATAAACATTAACGAAAAGTACAAATAATGACAGTTTGTTTTGTAAGTTTCTCGAAATTTTATAATGAACGTCAAGGTATACTTTTGCAATACTCCAATAAGGTTTACGTACCTCTTTTTCAACGAGTAATATATGACGCAATTACTGAGTATTATTTGAAGGTTATAAATGTGTGATTGCATCCCAGAGTCTATATAAAATTGAAATTTCAATATAAAGATTTCATAGTTTTACTCTTAGCTTTCTCTTAAAGTATTAATTACTGCCTAAAAATATACTTTAATTAATATCATAAAATATGAAAAATAGAGTCATCTAAAATATATTATATATATAAGGAAAAAATAAACATGAATTTCTATTGTTACATATGTGTGCGTATACTCTACATTTAACATCACTGTCTTTACATTTATACTCCATTTAGCATATCTATCTTTATACTCCATTATTCGCATTCAATTTCACGATAATGAAGACAAACTGTACTTTATACTTAAGTTAATTTTTATTAGTCAGTCAATTAGTCGTAGAATCGTGTTAATAGATAGAACTGTTTTAGTGCAGATTTAATGTATAAAAGACTTGATATTAAATTCATACAATTACTAATACAGCAACAATTCTTAGGGAAAATTCGTTTTATTTTGAGGCATAAAAATTGAGTCTTAGCATTGAATTTTAATTATCAGCATTTTGAGTTGTCAACATTAAAATCTTTTTCGACTGCGATAACAAAGCCTGTGTCCTTAAGCAACTCGATTTTAAAATGCTTACTTATAAAAAGTGCAAACTTAAAGATTTGTTAAGTCACATTAAATGGGCTGTATATCAAGTTTATATCAGTTCTACGAAAGAGCGAGTTAGGAAACGTTTACATAAAAGACACTCAAAGACAAAGTAGTTTAATATTTACTTACTTACTACACAGCCCAAAAATTGTCCCAGCGTAGCGGGGAAAGCAAAACTCTTTTTCATATCAAGCTAGCGATTGCTAAGACGACCACAAGATTGATCCTCGTATTACTTAGAAATACTTGGAAATCGAAACAGATGCCGATAGTTCATTGATGAGCTATAAAGTATTGGTACATGCTGATTTCCGGGTAAAATCCTAAAAATATTAAATATCTAATAAGACGCTTTGTCAATTCCCAAAAATATCTAATGGTTTCGTTTTTAATAATTTATATTTTATTTCCTAGCTGGCGTTACAAATAATTGATAATAAAAACCGTATTTAACACAGACACGTTACAAACGCAAGCACTTAAGACAGGGACGTTATATAAGGAATAAGTTAAACTGACTGGGGTACGCAATTATTATGCTCTGAGTTGGCTATTGATGCCAAACGCTAAGATATTTTATCACTTTTAATTGTTGTAAACTCCTCATTTACCAGAGATGCATCAACAAAAACAGATACCTTACCTTACTATCAAATTGACATAAATTTCACTTCATTATTTATTACTCTATTATCGTGCTTTATAAAGATTTAATATTATTTATCAAAAGTTTTTTATAAAAAAATTTGAACTAAATAAAAAAGCAAATGCAAAAAAGATGAATTCATTCACAAATAGTAAACAGGAAAATGTTTTGTTTTACATGCATGCATATATATGTATATATATATATATACATATATATATGTATGTATGTATATATACATATACATATATGTATATATATATATATACATATATATATGTATGTATGTATATATACATATACATATATGTATATATATATATATACATATATACAATATATACATGTATAAACTCATATCCTATTTAACAAAAATAATCTATAAGGATTTAGGTTAGAGTGCACTGTTGTGTACATTTTTGAAAAATAACGAACTATTTTTATAAAATTTGGTAAGCGAACAATAGCAAAATATAATAGAATGATAGCAATTTAATAATAATATTTAACAATTGCAACGGTACAATGATAAATTTCGTATAATATTTTCTAAAGAAATGTAATTTTTTTTTTATTTTTTTTTTTAAATAGAAAAATAACTAACCACCACTGTCACTGCCATTTAAATCCATGGGAGACTATTTATTCAATTTACACTTCCGTTTTGCTGATATCTGAAATGTCCTTTTCATTTATAACATATAAAATGTGTCAGTTAATATGAGAAAAAATGTTGTCGAAGGAAAAATCAAGTAAAAAAAGTATTGCTATATCACAAGAACTTATTTAATACAAATAAAACTGAAAACTGAATTTTCCTTATTGGTAACAAAAATTCGAAAACATTTAGTTCAAAAAATGATTTAGGAGTGAAGTTAAATTAAATATTGAAAACAAAACGATACATTCGTCCCTTTCTCTACCTTCAACGCCCGTCAGGCTCTGTTCATTTAGGGTTTGAAGGAACTCCAACACTAGCTTCTAATTCTTCATATAATATAGGGTGTGTCTACAACTTTTAGACAACATAGGTTCGGAATGACTTGAAACTGTATTTTTATAAAGTGTTGACTGAGGTAATTGAAATTGGCTTGATGTGCATGTAGGCCAATTATATCTACAACTTTTCGGACCTTACGTTAATACATATATTTACATATGTGCCCGTAATTATGATAGTGATTTCTTGTTTCGAGATATTTAATGAATTGCATTTCAATAAATCAGAAAATATTTTTACATTATGCGACATTTTAATTTAGAATTTGTTTAGCTTTGATAAATGGAAACTTAATAAGAAAACACAATTTTTTGATAATTTCATGCAAAAATCTTGTTTTTAAGGTTTGAATTGACTTAGACCGTTTTCACAATTAACTGAATTTCCTATAAATGGCTTAAAGCAATAAAAAAAACTATGAGTATTATTAAAAACAATAACTTTAATGAAATAATTTATGAACATTTATTAATTATTTTTAAAAACTAGTCCATTTTTGTCATCTTAAACTTTTATTGTTACAAGTTCTTAGGACTCTTAAAATGTTCTTAAAAAACTGGAGGGATAAATGATACTAAACACATAATATCTTTATATTTTTCTTCCATTATTGATCTATACTGGTCTAGCGTATAATGGAAGCAATTTAGTATTCTGATCTTCCTCTTTTGAGTCATAGATACAAAACGCGAGATTTAGAATCATCTAATGAACAGAAATCAGAAATCTGTAACCTATCATTTCAATATTATTATTTGATGATCAGCTAAACCGACCGAGAAATTTTCATCTATGTCAATGCTCCATATGCGTTAATATGCTTACTCCTACTTCCTGTGCAAATCTTAAAGTTTTAGTTTCATCTCATACATACATCTTGAGTTTGTTATCATTGAAAATTATAGAAATCCAAGTTATGTGCGTACGTATTTTACTTATAATAAGCTAACAAAACAGAAAGTTTTCGATACGAAAATCCTTTTTGCAGATCATATGAGAATTCATAATATTTCCTGGGACTTTTTTTTGTATTTTTCTGGTCTTCTGCAAAACGATTCCAAGCTCGTTCGCCATTTTCCAATTGTAAATCATGACTTTGACTTAAATGTTCAGATCATTTCTTTAATTTTTTGACTTAGACCCATTGCATAATTAACGTAAAATAAATTCCATATAATGCTGAAATTATAACCAGTATTTTATGGTTCATTTTCGACGATATCGTAAAAATTAATTTGAATTAATTTAGTTTAAAATAACTGATAAACTCTTTTTTAATTTTGACTTAGACCAGTTTCATGATTATACGCGCGTATATATATATATATAGAAATTAAAATAATACAACCTTCTATAACATATATAATATAATATATAATAATGTATATAAAATATATTATAATATAATATATATAATTAAATAATATTGGACATATATATAGATATAATTTACAGAAGTTATTTTACATTTGCTTCTTTTCCACTACAGTCTATTTTGAGAAAATTACAGAAAACTAATAAAGACATTTCGAATTTCTATGAAATTATAATTATAAAAAGCTAAAGGTATAACTTTTTCCCTATGTAACGCCGCCGTCTTAATTTCTTTCTTGTATAATAAATCTACGTCTTAATCTCTTCCTTATATAACATCCCCGTCTTTAATGCACAGTTTAATTATCGATAATTTCCTGTGTCAGCCAATGTTCTTTATTTTAATTATCTTTTAATTTCTAATAAAAAAAATTAAAAAAATAATATATAAACATATTAAGCTGTTATTTATTTATTGGAACTAATATTTTTATTTTTTATTAGATAAAATATTTTTTGAATTTCCGAATAGAAAATCAAGTTAATTCAAGAAAAGAAAATTCAATTTAAATCCGATTTAGATGGAATTTCTTACTTCTGATCATCAATTTTGATGTCTATGTTTAAAAATGTAATGAAAAAGAAGTGAATTGATTTTCAGATTACTAACGGCGGTTTCAATATGAATTCTTTTAAGGATTTGCTTAATATATACTTGAGTCTAAGTTTTTCTTTTGCTACTTAATTATATTTTTGGTTTATGAACGATTATTAGCTCGAAGATTAATAACTCAATCTTTCGCTTAGATATAGAGCTTTTGAAGTATATTTTTAGCTACTAATTATGACATTTCCAGGGTTATGATGATAGGATGACGGTCAATTCTATTATTTTTAAACACAGTTCGATATTCGAATGCTGACACGCTATTAAAATTCAATTAAAATGTTTGATTTTTTCACTTTCATTGAGAGCAAAACAAAAATTGCTCATATTCCAAGAATTGTTAATGTTTTCTTTTTTTTTGAAAAACATCACAATTTTGATGTCAGAGACTCGTGTCATTAATATTCCAAGTACTCCGAAAGAAACCAATTTTTTTTTTGGCTTTTAGAAAATGTTATTCCGTAGAATAAATTATTTTTTTTCCAAAGGTGAGATAAAACAAAAGGAACATGAAACCAAGAGAAAAAGTATATTTTCTCGAGCATTTGAAAGGTCGAACTAATGAGTCAAAAAATAGCTGCCATACGATTGTAATTCATGTGACTTCTTTTGTATGTCCTTGCACATTTATTATACTTCCGCTATAAACATAAAAAATTTATTAATGAAAACTGAAAAAGTGTGTTTGTTGACAGTGTTCAGGAAAGTTTCAAACAATTAAAAAAATACTATGACTCGACAAACAATATTTGATTAATATTGAACTTATCTAAATGTCAATTAAGTGAAAGATATAGAAAAGCCCATTACTTTTTAGACTACAAACGCTGTGCTAACCGCTAGCTCACTCCCATATTTATAAAAATTTTGTTAATCAATATATTTGCAATTTTTAAAACACTGCAGAAGAAACTCTTTTCATGACTTTCCTTCAATATGTTTATAACACACACGCACCTAAATAAACGAAGCGTGATTTTTGGCTGTCATCTCATAATAATTTATAAAAATCACATAGCGTCAAGTTGGCGGCGTTCTAATTTTTCCTTTTAATAACAGAACCATGTCAAATACCAGTTAGACAAAAAAAAAGCACATTTAATTCCTATTTATCCATGTAGATATATATAAATATACATGTATATGCAGGCAGACATATATACATACATACATACATACATACATACATACACACAGACCGACAATGAAGTGTGGCATGGAATCCTGTGCGCGTGTGCTTCCTCTTTTCCGTTTCTTACATACAACAATGGAAAGGACTTGGTTTGACTTTCACAATCATTGCACATACACATATGCACGCGTACTTAAGTAGGCCTTTTGAAGAACACATACACATATGCACTAGACATGGATACCAAAAAAATAAGTAAAGAATTCTTTTACGATTTCTTTTATAACAAAAAAAATTTCTTTTTTTTTTTTTTTGTCTTTATCTTAAGGAGAAACTGCTCCTTAGATGGGTTTTCTTTTTATTCTTTAAAGTACCTTTTTTTTTGAAAAGAATTTATTCCTTTTTCTTTAGGATTTTAATTTTCCATTCATGCTTTCGTTGCTGCACAATTTCACTCACACTTTGATATAATTTGGCCATATTTATGCAATCACAGTTCGTGTGGTTAAAAAAAAGTTCCAAATTTTCCATTAAATTTCTTCGTTTTTTTTTTAAATTTCTTTTTCAATTCTTTTTCTTTTATGTTTTTGCAAACATTTTCTCATTTAATTTTGTTACTTTTATGAAAACACTTTAATCGAAATAAAAAAAATTTTTAGAAAGTTTTGCAATTTTTTTTCTATAGTTTTTTTTTTTTTCTTCTTTACGTTAAGAATTTTCCATATCGGTTTTCTCGCTGCGTCTGTGTGTGTATGTGTGTGCGTGTGTTTATCTAACTTGACGTTTCTGTGTACGACCGCCTTGAAAATCAATGTTAAATTGCCACTTTTTGCTTCTTCTTGCCGTGCTTCTACTATTTTTCATTGCTCATGAAAAACAAGAAAAATTACAAGAACAACAAAACACTGTTACATATGCAATAAGAAATATGAAGTGAAAATTTTTCTTTTCACCCACTCAAGAGTATTGTAGAGATAGAGAGAGAGTAAGAGCAGGAGAGACAGAGCGAGAGAGATAGAGAGAGAGTGTAACGGAAGGAAAAAAATGAGAGAGAATGAGTGGAAAATTGGATTGAATTGAATGAAAAATTTCACTTTTGAGTTATTCTCTCCATTTAAAGTTTCGAAATAATTTAATTTCCCCCACATTAACATAGTTGCGTTGTGTTTAGATGCGTTTTGCTAGTATATGCGTACGACAAAACCGGCATTTTCTATGTGGAATATAAAGCGTATAAACAACAACGTTGTGTATGTGTGTGTATGTGCTTGTAGCCATGAGTGTTAAAATAGCTTCCATAACTGCAATGATTCACTTGAAGTTAATGAAAACAATTAAATGAAGTAATGATTGTAGAACTTGGGAAGAAATTGTGTTAAGTATGACGAAGTTTTTTATGTCCGTTTTTCGAAAGAAGTGACAAGCAGAAAAGGATTAAGAATTGTTTAGTTATGCTGGCTATTAGATTATTTATATACTTACTTGCAAGGTGAAGCTGAAGCAGTCTATAAATTATGTCTATAGTCGTCTCTAGTAATGATTACATAGAACTAGCGCCACATCTTGAGCAGGTCAAGAATATATGATAGACCAAAGAAAGAGTCCGTAGCTACTTCTACGAAACGTCTTATGTAGTGAATGAACTTTCAAAAAGCAAATAGGCGCCCTTTTGAACGATAATTTTTTCCATATCTTCAAAGTCGATTTCACTTTCTTAAGTAGGTTCTACAGGTTGCGAAACAAATGATAGTCGGATATAGCATTTTTGCAGTGTCACTAGAGATTTGTGCTCGATAGGAACCGAAGCTGGTTATGGTACACGAAGCAACGCAGGCACTTCTTTTTTTTGTATGAGCGATCATTCAGGAGTCGTTCCCTGTATATGTAATGGATAAAAAGAGATGTAGGCAGAGAGAGAGAAAGGAAATAACCACGGCCTCGAAGGTATATAGCTGACCAATAACTGTTATGTCCTCATTGACCGATAGAGCAGTCATTATAACTACCACCAAAAACCGATCGTAAGTAAAGTACGGTTTATCCCACTAAGAGTTATGACTACCTTGCGGCTGTAATAAATGAAGACCGACTAAAGAAATGATCCTATGAAGTATAGTCTTATAGTCTTTGGCGGTAGTAACTAAAACTCTTTCAAAATGCTGGACTTCAATAGTGAAGTAAGTCAATGGCGATAATGGTAATAGAAACATATAAACGTACCTATACTCACCTCTTCGCGGTGCCCGAAGAGCGTGCGACGCGACAAAAAGTTCTGTCCCTATTCCGTATATGGAAATATTCTTGAAAATAATACATCGGTCACTAATTCCCAAAACTAATTTAAAAAAATTGTAAAATATAAGTTTATTCATCATTTGATGCATGTCTCTTCTCTTGCCAGCAGATAATAGTCGGTGATTGTGGCTGCATTTTCGAACCAGAATTCATGTAATCTCGCGATTTTGTTGTTCGACTGTGTATAAGTGAAAATAGTTTTCTCATGACCAAATACTCTAGCAAAGTAAAGTGAATACATTGCTTCTTCATATGTTCAGGATCCCAATTTCAGCTTCATTTTTCGATTATCGAAAATGAATTTTGTGTATCCCGCCTTTTTAGATGTCCACTAAAATGATTCAACACAATTGGTACCGGTACGACCTCGTTTAAAATCTCCGTTTTCGACCGAGAAAAGTTACGTTCTTCAAGCCAATGATGAGTTTGAACAATATTCTTCCCATCAAAAACTAAAACTATTGCAAGCCGTAGATAAATGATTGAAATGAACACGAAATAACGTGCTCTCGGTATGGGATACTGAATAGTTGAGAAGTGCGATTACCAGGTCGGCATACTAGAGCTCAATACTCAGTGGGAAAGATTATTATTATTGATTTAACGTGAACTAAATAGCTTAATCGTGCTAAACAGCTTAATCTCGCCGTGTACCTAAGGACAGGGTTATTTTGGTGTCCTTCGTGCTTTGGAACAATCTTCAATAGGGTGCTTCACAATTTTCGAGGTTCCAGAACAAACATTCACTGAGTACAGTCCAGCGTTTCTTTCTGGTCAGAGGAAGAAACATCTCTAGCTACTCCGACAACCATCATGATATTCCCCGAAGAGCCGCACCAGGAATGTTAGTTGACACAATCAACTTAGAACGAAAAGTTTTTTGATTTGGGCAACCTGACCCAGTGGTTCTCTATTTTTTGTCTTTAGATTTTTCATACATCTCGGAAGTGAAACTTCCCCTACCTAATTTTATTTGAAAAGACATCGACACTATTTACCGGAGTCATAGTGTACCCAGGTCAGCTACTACCGCAAAAAGTCATAGATAACTACTAGGCTGCTCAGTGTTATTATGACCTAAACAGCAGAGATGTAAATAAAAGCACAACTCCCGAGCTTTCCTCTTACAATCCGAAAAATACCTGTCGACAGGCATAGGTGGTTAAAATCTTACTCTTTAGTCGTGAAACATTTTTGCAATAAAACTATGCCGGCATGGATCAAACATCTAAGCTAAAGTTTCCCATTCGATGGTTAATGTCTTCATAATCTGATGGAGAAGTTTAGTAAAACAGTAAAGCACATGTAAAACTATGACATCTCTAAACTTAAAATGTGTTAGCCCTTAATTTACTTCACTGATATAGAGAGGCCGATTATGTTTAAACTACTCTTAATAAATTTTGAAACCGTTAACTATAATTACATTTATTTTATGCACCAAAGTACAGTACACAAGACAATGTCATTCTGCAAATTCATATTACGCTATGCTCAAGTCAACTTAGTTTGTATTTAAACTTTATAAGCATTAAAAAGCTTTTCAACACCTACACGCCTTACATCATCGCCCAGTTTGCTTAGTTGGTAAGCAAAATTCGTGCCCCCATTGCCATTGTAGTAGGACGGTGGAAACGAATCATACGATATGTTGCGTGCCGTAAATACGTAAGAATGCAAGCGAACCTTGAAATGCGATAGATCATGGAATGAAAGTACATGAAATGTTAAAAATGCTGTCCCCAACTTCTTAAAGAAATTAACAAAATATCTTCTTCTTAGTCCGGTTTCAATAAATAATGTTGACATACTTTGATCACTGGTAACAGTTTCCTAAACGACCTTGCATTTAAATTTTATAATAACGCTCTCTTCACAAAATCACTCAAATATTTCTCTTTTGCGCTCCTACTTTCTCTTTGCCTCTCTTCTTTACTTTACTCAATCTCGCTCTCTCTCTCTCTCTTTCACTCACTCTCTCTCTCTAATCTCTGCTTCTTTCTTTGCTTTTCTCGCTCCCTTTCAATTTTAGAGATGTACATTTTAAAGAAGACGGGCTGCTGGACAGCACTGACAATGGATGGAAGTGAATATAGTGAATATGAATGAAAATATTTTTATAGAAATATTGAGCATAATAAGACCTAGCGGCGAGTCTGAACTATGAAATACGTGTAGGAAATTCTTGACATAAGACGAACAAAAATTACACAAGAGGCAATGTAATAAAAAACACGGAAGAAAAATGCAACAACACATATGTTATGTTAAAAAATAATTAAGGAAAATTTGCTTATATCGCCAATAAGATAAGACAACACTAACGTATTCTTGTAAATACACATGCAAGCAAATTTACCATTGATTTGTACTACCATCAATTGGCTTTATTTTAATATCCACCAATAAAATAAAGAAGAATATTTTTTCTTGGTCAAATCGTATGGAATATCTAGATATATACCAGTTTATCGGTCGTTTACAATCCTTTGGTGGTAAAAACTGGATTAAAAACCTGCAAATTAACAAATAAGTTTGGGTTATACTAAGATTGAAAAAAGAATTTGGAAAACATTGTTCTTCGTAATTAGGAGTCTATATAGATATTGATTAATACAGTTATCAGGACCTTTTGAAAGTTAAAAGCAAAAATTGCATTAACATATTTAATGGTACGCCCACAATTACCAGTGAAATTTAACTGTTCACGATTCGAACCGTATATAAACTTGTAGATAGCAGCATAGGGTGTTAAGGAAACTAATGTGAAAACATTAAATATCTTGATGTTATAATGATTGTCGATTGTCGAGCAATGAAATTTTTACGGCGTACGGGTTGAAGTTAAGAGACGTAAACCTTGTTTAATTGCTGTGATATATGAAAAGGTTTATGCTGCTTTCAGTGTAAAATATTTGTCCCTATTAACATTAACACAAATAAATTATATCATTTAGCTAACTAAAAATATACCTTAGTTCATTCCTCTTTCCTTCAGCGGAAATGGTACTTAATAATAAATTTTGTATAATATTTGAGAAATTTCTTTTTTTCTTTTTTTTTTTTTTTTTTGGTAGTCACTTATATGTGCAAAGGGTTCTCTTCTTAGGGCTTTATTTTGACTTTTTTTTCTTATTCGCTCATTATATAATTTTATTTCCACAACACTTAAAATTTAGGCTTTTTTAATATTTGTAAAGTTTTATTTAACTTAAGAAAACAAATATTTAGTTTTTATTGAATAAAAATTTTCTTTTTATTTTTATTTTTATTTTCATTTTTTTTTTTCTAATGACACAAATCACTATTTTGCGTGTATTTTCTGCTTAATAATTTTTAATGTGCGTTTACAACGCGCGCGTGTCACTCTCTCATTTACACGCAGCTACTGAAAATTAAAGGGTGGCAGCAAACACTTAGTACCCTGCAATTTTCGTCAAACTTTCGCTACTCTCGCCCTTAATGTCTTACCGTTTATTTCTACATACTAAGGCTTAAACATATACCGCTTTTCAACATTTCAATTTTTAACAACCTGCGCAATACAAAAAATTTGTAAAATTTACCCTTAAAATTTGTTCAATAATTCGAACCCTTGCTGACACTGGCTGATTACTTTTTTAGATATGTTACACCCTTTTAATTAGATACAGTATTTTTATTTAATAAATTTGATTGTTAATTTTAATTTTCGATATTTTTTCATTATTTTTTTTGTTTTCTTTTTGCTTTAATATCTTTGCCATTTGCTTAAAAATACCTTAGCTCTGAAACTTTTCATATAAAATTAAACATATTCATGATTATTCTTGTCGTTGTTTCATTTGTTTTTGTTTGAGTATTTTAAAAATGCTAGCATTCTCTCTCTTGTATCTTATTTTATTTCTCTCTCTTTTCCATGTTATAGTTTGTAATATTACAGTAACTGTTAATTCAAAATTAGCTTTATGTGGAATTAATGAGAAAAGCAAAGTGTAAACATAATATGTTAAAGAATAATGTTATTCTAATAAATGTTAATTTTTTATAGTATTTATTCGTTACGAATTTAAAGCTTTATGAATATATTTCACATTCACTTACCAGATATTTATAGTAGGTTGGGACAAAAGACATACATTATTTTTTCGATAGATGGCTGTAATGATCGATATCTCATAAAATATCGTTAAAACAATTTTAAACTTGTGATCGTTGGAAAAGTGACATTTCGCACTAAAAAAGTTCATTTGCTGTTTTTTGTTTGATTCGTTCAGTTGTGAGTCACGGGGTGTTAAAAATGGAAGTCAGCAAAGAGAAAATCCGGTGGATTTTACAGTTTTATTTTGATAAAAGTGAAAATGCAAACCAGACGGGTGAAATTATGAATGGCGTTTATGGTCTCGGTACAGTACTGCGGGGAAAGTATCCCCAGATGTCCTCAATCGTGTTGAAATTGGGATTTGTGCCTGTCCGCCCCAGGAATGAAATACATATTTAACAATTATATGTTATTTTATTTTATTTTATTTAATTCAGGTATGTGAGCTTGCGAGTACATTTACATGAAGCAAAAATAGCGAAATAGTATATCTACATTAGAAGAAAATTATATTCGGCTGTGCTGAATCTTTTATATCACCTTTATCTTTAAAAAAGGGGAAAAAGCTAAATTTTAATATGCGGGCTTGGGAGATTTTTTCTATTTTTAGTCTATGAGTAGTGACCAAAACACCCAGAAAATGGAGATATTTTCAGTTTATTTCATATTGTAGATGTGGCCTTTGATCGATTTGCCCCATTTTCAATATTATCCTGCGTAGAAGAATTTCCAATGTTTCTGGCATATCTGGAGGTGATATCCACGTATCCACGGACAGACAGACAGACAGCAATGCTTAAATCGACTTTAAATTTGCTGCTGATAGCGAATACGTATACTTTGTGTCTCTTTGTGTCTTTGACGTTTTCTTCTGAACATTACAAACAAAATGATAAAATAAATATACATCACCCTTTCGATGATGGATATAAAAATCAATAATTGTTTATGTTTCTGTCAAAATTTTTCTTTTATGAAAGGAGTCATTCTTTATTTGAACATTATTTCAAATTTTATATCTATGTTGTCCATTTTTATCATTTATTCAATATGTTGTTGTTTTTTTTTACGTTAGGCATATGCCTAAGAAGGCACCTTTATACTGATTTTCAATTTAGACGACTTTGGATGGAAAATTGTTCAACTTCAATGATTTTTTTTTCAATTAATAAAGAACCTAGCTAATCCGTAAAACGAGAGAACGATGTATTGTATGTTAACATTTTTTTAAATTAACATTAAATGTAATTTGTTTTTTACTTTCTACTGCATGCGAGAATCTTTATTTCTGAAAAACCGTACTTAGCTACATATCAAGGATAGGTGTCATCTGTTTAAAAACCTTTTGTAAATATTAATAGCTCTTCATAATAGAATTTGGAAGCTTTACTTAAGATTATGTTAATTTATAATTATTTTCTTTCCTTTTTTGCTCAAATAACCAATTGTTTGTTTGATGGTGAATCCCATTAAATTTACTGTGATAGAATTAAACTTAAAATTTTGCTAGATTGGTTACTCATTACTCTATAAAAACACCAATTAACAATTAAAGCACATTCTTCATGTTTGCAAGTTTTACAAATGTAATGATGAATTTCGTACAGCTCTCTCTTCTACTGTGATGTTTATAACAGAAACTTTTGTAATGTTAGCTAACGGACAAGGAAACCGAAGAAAGTAATGCTGCTGTCTCTTATGTAAACAATTAACTTTCCAAACCTCGTCTTTTTAAATACAACCTCTGTTCTCTTCGTTCGATGCTACGGCTAACATGCTAATATTATTTATTTTTTTTGAAAATATTATACACTTAGAATATACATATTTATTCTATAGCTTTCTTTAGAGTAAACATTTTTTTTTTTTTGGTTGTTTTTTGATGAACAATGCACAGTAATTTGACCTTCACTGTTCTGCTTTACAAACACTTAAAACATAGTTGGCCTGAAAATCATCAGCAATGCAATAACAACATACCGCACTTTTTTAGTACTGATACAAACAACAGCATTTAGATTAGATCGTTGCGTTGGCTAATTATCATATAATTGATAGACATCGTCATGTAATTGTCATGAAAAGCGGGTGTTTTGTATTGGTATTTGTAAGAATATGAGTTATGTTTTTTTTTACCACTGTTGCGCCATTTAAATTCTTTGATCTTTATTATTGTTTATTTTTTTTTAAACGTAAATCTCATTAAAATTATCTATAAAATAATTTTAATTATATTTATAAGTAATATGTATGTATGACACAATGTTTAAAAATTATATTTCAATTTTTCTATTGAATTTGAATTTATTATGAACCCTCCTTACCTTCACAACATTGATTTTATTCGTACAAGTTTATGACACTGACCAAAACGATTTTAAGGAAAATAACTAAATACAATTTTTTTTTTCTTTTTCGCTGATTTAAGTTAATATAAACCCAGCAACAACCACAACTTCTCATTGTTATTATTATAAAGTAAGCAAAAGAAATGCTTAAGAAGGTCGTAAAACCAAAAAAAAAAAATGCATAGTTATGTTGCTCCGCTTTGTTGTGTAGTTTTTTCCGTATTAAAGTTTCCATTAAGTTTTTATCAAAGAGAGTTTTAAAATTATTTAGGCCAACTAAACAAAAACAAAAAAGGTAAGCTGAGAAAAAGTCAAAATATTTCATCAATACAAGAAGAAAAAAAAACGATCGATATATACGAAACTGATGAGAAACCGGAAAAGAGAATATTTGTAATATAACGGATGAAGAGAGAGGAAACGTGAGAGAGGGTCTCATAAAAGATAACAATGAAATAAAAGATTTGAGATGTGTTAGCACATTTTCATTGACGTCAAAATTGAAAGCAAGCAAGAGTTTAGTAAAAACAAAAAAAAATTTCTCTGAAAAAGCCACAAATATTATACCAGAAAACTTTAACTTAATAAATATAATATGCAATAAGAAAAACAAAAACAACACTTTAACTACACACTAATACACTAATGCACTTTATTTATATGAATCCACGACTGTTCGCTTTATACGAAGCAAAGAAAACTTTGACTTAACTCACTTACACGCATATAAGTAATGGAAAATATTACATTCATCTCAAAATGTTATATTAATTTACCGGTTCATTAGCAACAGCTAATATTATTGTTAAAAATATAATAATATTAAGCAAAAATCAATAATTTTTAGATTGCTTCTGATTTTTAGCGAATTTTTCTAATTTTAGAATGATTTCTGTCCATGTTTCCTCTGGAGGTCTTTATAAGATTTTATGTGATATGAAAATATATATTACATTTTCAAATATATCGTATTTCAAAATATATCTATGTATATTTTCCTATAAGAAGTTTATTTAACATTCCGCGAAATTAACTCCCAAAAGCGTCTGAAAAGGCATATCTTCTCGTAAGAAATATCTCACAACTGAACGTGAGATATCTTCTATGTAGGAAATCGTATTAAAATATAATTCGGACGTCAGTAAATGCGAACTAATTCAAAGTGTGAAGATCTACAATTACGCAATTTGTGAAATTGCTAAGAAGAACATGCGCAAAAGCTATCCGGAGGCATACAACCAAAAATGTCGTGCAGTTATTTTCGTTATCAACGAGATTATTATAAACTATCCATCAAATATATATGAAATATTTTTAATAGAAGTTGTGTGTACGGCTTGATTGCATGTTGCACGGTTTTGTTCAAACGTGTCGAGGAGCAAGTTTGATTTCCTTGAATATACAGGTGGAGTTAAAATTCAGTTTCCTCGCTGAAATTGGTTTTTTTTTTTCAGAAAAATCTTTGGTTTTAGTTCTCTTCATTGAAGAATTAAACTTTTGCATTACAGTTTAGTTAGTTTAACATCAGCTTGAAAACTGAATTTGGGTATGTTTAGTTCGAGAAAATAAATACCCCGTAGTGTGCAGTAATTTGCTTCGACAAATTTAGATTTCCATCACAACAGGCTCGCGTATACATGTCGCAATTCTGGACGAAAATTACATCGCGCGAGATTATTTAGTTTTTCCTTTTATGCATCCTAGTCCAAGTATGTACACAAAATACAACATACAACCTAGAGTGCAAATGCTCAAGGCAACAGGCAAATTCTTTTTTTCGTACAGCCTGGTATTCTTTTCTCTCCATTTGCTCTTTTGACTTTTATTGGCAAGTACGCGTTACGACTTGAATTTATACGCAAGACATTCAATTGTATTTTTTTCGAGCCAAAGCCAAACGAAATTAATTTCGAGCTATGAAAAATCTTGATCCTCCTCCTTTAAGGGACGAAAAAGACCGCTGTAAATATTTCAGAAAATCAATTTTCTTTTTTTGGTTTAATAGATGCTTCGAACCTTCTAGAATAGATAAGAAAAAATTCGTTACCCGAAAGGAAAAAATTCGATACCAGAAAGGAAAAAGTTTGTTTTCAAAAGTGAATTTTTTCCTTGAAATTTCCATTTGAAGTTTAGCCAAGTACCTCCATAAAAGCGCCTTGTCAAATCAACCCTTGCTGGGAAGTTGCAGATTAATCCTTTGCCTTCTAATTTGCAACTTTTCTAATGTGCTGAAAAACATTTTTCGAAAGTTTTCCTGATTATTTCGAAACAATTCCACGCAAAAATATGTTAATGTAGTTTCAGCGAGACGGAAACTAAGTAGATATGAGAATAAAAGCGATTCGGGAGGGGACGAGTGTTTTTGCAAAAAATTTAAAAATTTAAACTAAAGTTTTTAGACTTATTTTTACGAATTCGACTACAGAATTGTACATTTTCTTGTTTTTTTTTTTTTTTTTTTTTTATTTTCTCTCATATAACGCGTAGAACGTGCCATTCTGTCTTTGAGAGATGCTGCAAAATATGAAGTTTTGAGATAAAAATGGCCGAGGAATGAGAACGAAGATGAATATTTTAACATGGAAGATTTTTCTTATGCTCTTAAGATTGTCGATTAATAGAAAAACTAAAAAACAAAAAAAATTTATCTTAACAAAAAAACATGTCTATAACAAACGACACAACTTTAAATGGGTTTTGTTGAAACACGTTTTTTTTTTCAAAAAACCTTGCACCACAACTCAAACAAATTTCATTCTTTTCATTCGAATTTTTTACGATATCTTTAAAGCAATATTAACCACAAAATAACGGACAGAATGAAGAACGGGACTTTTGAGTTTTTGATCGATCTTAGGTGTAAATTGAAGATTTTTGTTTCATTACTTACCTCATAGAAATATCATTTTTTTTAAATCCTCTACGTCAATTTCTAGATAAAGAAATGTAATTAAATTAAAATTAAATAAAATTTTTTTATCATCCCTTCAACTGAAGATGCCTCATGAGAATGGCTGCGATGTTGCCAATTTTCTATATTTTTCCAAAATAATTTTTTTTTTTTTTATTACTTAAATATACGCTTAAAAACTTCGTCAAATATTACGATTCTATTATAATCATAAAATCATTCATCTGTACTAACAGCCTTAGTGTCATCTGGGGAAAACGATTTAATCGCAAAAGCATTGTTGATTACGTCCCTCCCCCCTTAATATATGAAACAAATCTTAAAACATTTTGCGTTCCTTCCCGTATCGGGATTGTTGGTAACGAGCAAGCGGACTAGATTGCGAGGCACGCTCTCTACCAGTCTCACATATCTAATCCGCTCTTAATTCCTAATGTAATTACTTGGCCATATATGCTAGGTCATTAGAATCAGTCCGAAGTGTTTCTGTGGTCAATCAAACCTTCCAGATTATATAACTTTCCAGGCCAGATTACAATAACCTTTTCTCTCGAGCTGGCTTCTATTTCTTAACCCGCCTAAGAGTAAATAAGTATAAATTCAATACCAAACATTACCATAAACGCACTAAACTTGTCAGATGTTTTTCTTGTAATTACTTCCGTTCCGTTGCTCACATTCTATCCGATTGCCCCTGTTCGAAAATTAATGGAACCCTTGATTCATGATTTATCCGGCGCCTTTCAAATCATATTTTTTTATATTTATTCACATATATATGGATAATAAATAAATGTACGTCTAATAGTCTCGTCGGATATTACTATTCTATTATCTTTCCTTCCATTTTAATAAAATTGTCGAAAAAAAACTCTTCTTCTTCTTTTTTTTGGTCGTTACAGTAATTCTTGTAAATAGGAAAAATCATAAAATCTCACGGAAAAAACGAAGCTTCCACATCGAATCCTTACTTTTCAAATAAGTCTAACATTTTGAAAAATTATAGATAAAATTTGAAAGGTATGAAATGGTTCGGCTTAAACCTTAAATCTCAATACTCATTTTAAATATTCCGTTGTAATTTATAAAGAGAGAGAGAGAGAGAAAGAAATAGAGGAAGAAATAGAGAGATAGGAAGAAAGAGAGGGAGATATATAGACAGACAGAAAGAGAAGTTTCTTTGTTGTTGACTTATCAGTTAAGCTGAGTTTTTATGCTGATACATTTTTATGTTTTTCTTATACGGTCTTCGGAATTTCCAATTTTTATACAATTAAATGTGTGTGTATAGGTGTATCACTTGCTACATGTATAGTATATGTTTTTCAATACCAAATTATTTTTTCACGTATACGCGATTAGTCTTAACTGGGCACGCTAAGCAGACGGCTGTTGGAATAAAAACTTTTTTTTTTCGTTATAACTGAAAGAGCAATAAAAGAAAACTCCAATAAATATATAAATAAAGAAGAAAAAGACATGATAAATAAATAAAATAAGTTGTAAAAATAAGTTATAAAACATATATGTGACAAATAATAATCAAATACCATTTAAAAAAAAAAATTAAAGAAGAAAAAAATTAAAAATTACGAAATAATTAAAAATATATTTTTGAAATTTTATACAGCGGAATAATTGTTTTTTTTTTTTGTTTTTTTTTTTTTTAACACAAACAATAATAAGTTTTTCTACTTCAGCTATTGTGCCTAAACGTGTTCTCTTGTTTACCAATTGCTACTGTTGTTGTGGTGTCTCTATTGGTAAATAACTACACAAATACATATAAAAATTATCTCTAGAGCATAAAGATTTTCTTTTACTTTTCAAAATTTATATCTCATTTTCAATTTAATTTTCTGATTTTATTGCAACGTGCTACGACGATTGTGTCATATGTTTTGCTTCCCTATGTTATTTATTTTACTTGTTATGCTCTTAAGAGCTGTCTGTCTCTTCATGTTACTTATTATTTTTGATATTCTGCGTGAAATAGCTCATATCATTCAAA
This sequence comes from Glossina brevipalpis, assembly GCA_000671755.1. NCBI lineage: Eukaryota > Metazoa > Arthropoda > Insecta > Diptera > Glossinidae > Glossina > Glossina brevipalpis. The sequence goes on from KK351094.1 coordinate 251,799, forward strand.
AGAACTAAACAAGTTACTTTGCCTTAAAACTTTAATAATCACTGCTGACATCGAGTATTGAAAAAGTACAAAATATATTGTTTAGTGTAAGCGTGTCAATCATTCAACTGGAACAGCCATCTTCAACTGGAATAATATTTATATTTAACTTTCAAATGGACTTTCAGAATACACAGAGCAAGTTTTAGATTAGACTTTCCCAAAATGAAGAGGATCTATCTACCATAAATATTTTTGCATCCATTTTCAACTGAAACAATATTTATAATTAATTTTTAGCTAAACCTTCAGAATACATAGATCAAGTTTTCGATCACACTTTCGTAAGTGATGATTATCTATCTACCGCGAATTTATTTACATTCTTCTTCATTTTTGAACTTTTAACTGCCAACTAACCATACAAGTTGCCTTTGATATTCCTATAAGACATTGCAGGAGAGAAAACGTTACATCAGCATATTTATTCAGAATACTTGAAGCTGCTGAAGCGTATTTTTGTGCCTTACAAGTAGAAAGGGTACTTAGTTTGTTTCCATTCTTCGCTAAAATCTATAAAATTCTCAACGAAGACAATCTTAGCTAATTGCAAGTATCAGTAAAAGAAATGAATGTATGAGCTTTAATTTTCCAAAGACTTTATATATATAAGGCTTATTCTTTATGTTTTACTATAATTATTATTCGTACGGGCAAACCCTACCGCGACCTAAAAGAACTATTGTAATCATCCCTGCACCTAAACCTCTAGCTTTAGGATTTCAATAAATCCCTCACCCTTCTAGGTTCTAAGCATCATATTGTGTTTGGAGTTACGAACTGTTCGTCGAACCTCTGGCGTTCGATTCTACAAATTGCCTCACATTCACATGGAATGTGATAGGACGTCTCACAAAGTTTGCAAGAATCGGTAGCCAAGATATCCATGTTTTCCAAGTATTGGCTGAGAAAGTTATGACTTGTTTAGAACACCGTGTCCTGTCGTTCCTATGTAGTTCCAATAGCTTGTGCCTGGTACCGGGAGATTTGATAAATCTTTTTGATTTTCCGCTATCTTGTACTATACTTCCCGTGATTAGTTGATTTTTACTGTGCCCATTACCATACTAGCCTTTTAGTGTTGCTTCTGGGCACGCCACAGAAAGGTTGCGGACCTGTCATGGTTACTGGGGCCCCCCTGCTGGTTAAACATTAGAACTTTTCGTTACTTTCAACAACCGAATGTCCGGACAACCTTATCAAGTGTGCCTTGTTCCGTTTGTCCAACTCATCCAGGGTTCGAAGCCATTCAAACACAAGCTTGAAGGTAACCGTGTTCGCTTTGAGGTCCTTTAACGCGGCTTGACTGTCAAAGTAGATGCTGATAGTTTCTTTCTTGCATTGCCTTCTTAAGCAATCAGAGGCACACGCAAAGTTTGCGTAAACTTCTGCTTGTAATACGAAGGGCATATCCCCTATTTATATGCCTTTTTGAAATCTCGCACCGCATAACCCAGCTCCAGTTTCGCCGTTTTCAAGTTTTGAACCCTCGGAGTAAAATTTTTGTAACGCTATCGCTGGTTCAGGGTTTTCTGCGTCCTATTCATATCTCTTCGCTATGGTCGTTCTAAATCGGTGAGAGAATGATAATCTTACGACACAATGGTCCGTTAGCTTAACAAAGGATTCGTCTATAAAGTCCTTTAGCATGTCGAGCCCTAAGATTATCTGGTTTTGGTTTGTCGATGTTCGGCAATCTGTTTGCGCTGATCCTTTCCTCTCTTTCTGTAGCTATAAGGAGTGACATTATATTTTTTTAATTTTATACTCTTAGTTGTCGTGTAAAATAATTTACATGAATTTCATTTCTCGAAAATTTCAATTCAAGCACATTCCACCCTTAATATATGAAAGGCGTGTCTTTAAAATATTTTACGTTTCATCGTTAATATACCGAAGGCGTATATTTAAAATGTTTTACCCTAACTTTATTTAGTTTTAAAGTGCAAAACAAATTGTATAAAACAATAAGAAAATAAAAATTTTGCTTTAAATATTATAAAAATCTATGCATCTCTGTTTACATATTTACTTAACTAAGCATAATTATTTACTTAGTTATACATAAAGTTACTTCAAATTGCTGGTCTTAGTTTGCGCAATATCTGCGAGCGTTTGCAAACTTAAAGTTAATTTTATTGTTCTTATATATATATGTATATATATATATATATATATATATTCTAATGGCCTCCTGTAATGAGTCAACAAAAAGTATCTGTCTATCAAAAAACCTATATACGTCTAACCATTAATTAAATCAGTAACCAAAACTGATTGTAATTATAAATTGTTTGTTCATAGCCAACACCTGGAAATCGGAGTATATATTAATGTTTTCATTGAATTTGTAACGCTTATTAATACTAAAACGTAGATATTTATGTATTTGTAATCCGCATAAATTTCAAGATGATCCAAATATGATTGTCCGTTAATTCGTCTTTAAATGAAATTCAAAAACCGGTCTACGTTAAACTAGAAAGTTGCAGTTTCGCATATATATTATCAGCTTATATCTAGAGATCATTAGCGAAAGTTTTGGGGTATACTAGTTTTGCTATCTCGTTTACAACTCGTGGGAATATGCAAGCAGATGCTATGTATACTCGTGTACACTATATGTCCTTGTGGTCGTCTCACACTGCATTTAACAAAGTCCACAAAATTGACCTAGAACTTTGAAATTGGAAACCAGATCTGTTCGTCTATTTCTATCTCCAACTGACCAACGGACTTATGACTACCCGTCGTAAGTAGGACTTACTAAGTCAGTAGAACTAAGTAGATCAATATGTAGAACCCACACAATTGAACTTTGAAATTTGGGATGTGTTTTATTTTCTATGACTGAACATCATTAAGTAGAACTTAGTAGATCAGTAAGATTAAGCAAGATTAAATACGTCAATAAGTAGAATCCACACAACTAAGCTTTAAAATTTAGGATCAGTTTTGTTTTTCTATTTCTACTTCTAGCTGATCTTAGCTCCCTTTATAGACTTATGACTGGGCATCACTAGTAAGTCAGTAGGATTAAGTAGGTCAGTAAGTAGGACCTTTTCGCTGTTATCTTACGTTGTGAGTCGCAACCTCTAAAAACAAAAAATGATTTAGAAAAGTGAAATCTAAAGAATATTTTCTCAAAGATCAACAGCCATACCCTGTCGTTGTAGCCGATCATTAGTCATAAAAGAAAAAGCTTGTTTTCTTTTCATAGTTTTTGGAACTTTCTTTTGAACCTGGTATTCCGTAGCACAACAATCACAATAAAACTCTTCAATAACAATTGAAAATTATAAAATAAGACTGGTATGTCACGAATGTCAGAAGAAAGAAAAAACTTCTTGTGACTTATGACATCTCTATGATATTGATCAGAATATGACTACAAGTTTGAAAACCACTGTAATCTGTTAATTAACAAATGAGTTTATAAATGAAACGAATAGAATCGAAAGGAAATTAAATTGTTTTTTGTATTTACTCCTAATTCTTTGCGAAAGACTTCGCCGTTCGAAATCTATATTATACGTTTATTACTTTTTATATGTTGAAAAACATAACATGTATTTTTAAAACATTTCACTTTTTTGCATCTTTACGCGACTGAAAGAAAACCGTAGAGTAAAGTGAGTTCAAAAGATGTTTTTACCAAATTTTATAAGTTTTTAAGATTGAAAGCTGCAAGATGCTAAACTGCTATTACTATTTTAATAGCGTTGAGTAAAATAAAAATTTTAAAACACAATCATCAATTATCTATACTATGTAGTCTAAAAAGAGTGCTGCAATTATTTGTTAGCGCCATTAAAAAATAACTGTTTAAGGGGTAACACCACTGTAACTGCCCAAAAAAAAGACGGTTTTTTGACGTTTCTTTGGGAATAGGAAAAAAAATGATAGAATAATAATATTTTAGGAGGTTTTTAAACGTATATGTAAGTATTAAAAAAATTATTATTTTTGAAAAACATTGCAGTGTGACAACACTGTAGCCATTCTCGTGAAGCATGTTTCGCGACAGGCGATACAAATTAAAATAAAAAAAAGAAACATTTCATTTAAATGCCTATAGTCAGAGGAAGACAAAGCATTCTTAAGAAATATTGAATTTTGTGCAAAAAAAAAACGCTTTTGATTCTAACGATACTTTAAAAAATTCAAAAGACAAAATTGAAAATTGTTTGGGTTAAACTGCTGTTCCCAAAATCTTGTTTCGAAATGAATACTTTTAAAGACTTGTTATGTGTTACAAACTTGTTTTTTTATTTTTTTGTTATCCTTCTATAATTTTCCCATTTAGTTTGCAATCTTAGATCCGTAAAACTGTCGCTGCAAGTTCATATATTCTTCCTCCTTCTCTTTCCTCGGCCATTTTTGACCCGAAAGTTCATCTTTTGCTGCATCTATAAAAGAAAGATTTTCACGTTTTACACTTTAGACCGAAATGACAATAAAAAGTCAAGAAAATCTATAATTCTGTAGCTGAATTCATAATCAACTCCTTAAACTTCATCCTAAACTTTTAATTGCTTAGTAGAAGCACTCGCTCTCATTCGAATCGCTCTCACACAAGCTCATATCTTCATAAGCGACCCCAAAAACTTCATCGTAAACTTTTAAATGCTTGGTAGGAGCACTCGCTGCCACTCGAATACTTCTCAACCTCATATCTATTTAGTGGTTGTTTCGCTGAAGCTGCATTAACATATTTTTGTTTCTAAATACTTTGAAAAAATCGGAAACACTTGCTAAAGATATCTACTAAGGCTTTAGAAAACTTACACATAAATAGGCAAGAGATTGGGGTGTAATTTACCAGCGGGAGTTCATTTGTCACAAGCACTCTTTTTGGAGTACTTACGGAAAAGCCTGAAATTTTAAGGAAAACAAATTTGCTTTCGGTGATGAATTTTTCTCCAAGTATTCTAGAAGCTTCTAAGTATTTAAGCCAATAAAAAATTTCAGATCAAATTCATTTTCAATAGTGACAGACAGATGGACGCACAGACAGACTTAAATCGATTCAAAATGTGATTCCGATTCGATATAACTACATGAGAATTTTTCGTAAGGCTTTCTAAATGTTCCCCGTATAACAAGTGGTGCAGGATATAAAAACTTAGACTACGAAAAGGCATTACAGTGTTCCTAGAGCTGCTAAAAATTATAGACTGAACGAAAGACTTATAGTGTTATTTCCAGTAATTACAATACAATTTATTTCAAAGAATTCTCTACCATGGCGTTTAAATCAAATTCTTGCGTGTACATAGAGAATTGCATGCGTCACTCCGAACTTCAATCAAAGATATAAAGTTGAGATAATGTAGATCAAGAATGATTTTGAGTATGCCATACATTTCCCAAGTGGCATCATTGTCATATTCTTTTTAATTCAAATTTTGAGTTATAGAAGAATTTCATGTGCAAATTATAAATCAGGAAGTGATGGTCTCTAGAAAAGTATTTTGTTCTATTTTCAAATTATTCAATAATTAATTATTAAAAACTTTTAAGTCTCGGTATATTTTTAAGATTCTTTTTTCTTCTTTTTCTTTTATTGATCTCATTAATAACTTTTATAGATTTTCAATTTATTTTCAGAGCATTCGTTTCTTTGATCTACATACACTTTTGCACTGAAAAAAAAAATACCATTAATTCATATAATTATTATTATAATTTCATTATACTTATAATTTTGAATTAAATAATTATTTTCAATCATTATTTATCACTTTAACACTATGTTTCGTTTATTGTTTTGTGAGAAGGTATATAATTATATTATATATTAGTTATAGTGTTTCTTTACAATGATGGGATTTTGTCTATATTTCCGGCAAAAAACACTTTAAATTTTGTATTATTATTCATATATAAATATTCATAAAATTTTTAAACTTAAATGTTAAACAGCAATATTAATGATTCGAATTTTATTATTATAGTGATGATCATCTTAACCTTTAGCTACTCCGAAAGTTTTTTCTTTTTTTTTGTACATCTCCTTGAAATGACCCGAACTGTGAAGTCAAGACAGTCAGTCGTAAGTGCTTTAGCTTCGATAGAGAATTAATCGATTGGGATCTTTACATTATCCCTTAGTTATCTTTTTTTTTTTGGAAAGCACTTATAAGTCCATATAATAATAAGGATTTTGTAAATCCCCCAAAACTTACCTTTGTTCCCAATATAAATGCCTTAGGCTACGTTTTAAAATTTTTATTTCTTGTTAGACGTTTGTTTTAAAGAGAAATATCTCTAAAATCTATTTAAATGATGTTCATCTATTTCTTAATCATGAAGTATGGATTTTCCAAATTTTAGGCCACGACGAGTGTAGCTTTGAAATTCAAGCAAGCTTTGTTTTTATAAAAAGGTTATGGACCCTTAATAAATAGATTAATAATGAAGTGTGACGTACGCAACATTCTGAGTCTGAAGGTTTTAGAATAATTTGAAAATGTTAACAACGAGACGGATAAATATATGCGCAATTAATTATTTTATGTTTTAGAATAAAAATCATTAACCTTCAGGCCTTATTCTATTTGTTTACCTTCAATTGACTAAATTCGTTACATATTTTGCCGCATATATGACAACGTAGCAATGCTTTCTTCAATATTCCACAACGAGTGTTTGTTTATTCATAAATAATAATTAAAATTAGTTTTGTTAACAAAATTGTATAATTTTTTGTACCCATCACTGACAGAAAGTGGATATAGTGATTTTGTCATTTTGTTTGTAACACCCAGACGGAAACCTCATGCACCCCATAAAGTATATAAATAATCTTGATCAACATCAAATTTGCAATCGATTTAAGAATGTCCATCTGTCTGCCCATCCGTCTGTCCGTCTATGTAACGTCTGCAGTAAACTTTCCCCTGACCGCACAAATGAAGTCACTGATTTCAAATTTGGTAACAACATTGAAAGTTTTTTGGACACAAGTCGGTATTGAAAAATGGGTCAAATCGATCAAAGGACACGCCTAGGTTGTAAAATAAGCTGAAAGCACGTTCGTTTTCTGCATGCGTTGCTTACTGGTCGCAGAGTGCGCAATAAAAATTTCCACTGTCTTCTATAAAAGTAGGAAAAGTCTGCCACACCCGTATATTAAAATTTATTTTTTTTTTTTTTTGACATTTTTATACCCTCTACTGAAAGTGAGTGGTATATTCATTTGTCATTTTGCTTGTAATGCCCAGAAGGAGACTTGAGAGATCTCACAAAGTATATATCTTCTCGATCAGAATCAAACTTAGAATCGATGTAAACATATCGATCTGTCCGTCTATCCGTCTATGTAATGTCTGTGGTAAATATTTTTCTGGTCGCAAAAATGGTAGAAACATTGAAAATTCTTGTATGCGAATTGTTATTGAAAATGGACCAAATCGGTGAAAGCACACGCCTACAGAACTGAGCTTTGGAAAGCAAAAAAAAATCGTTACACATAAACTATTGTATTTAGGATTAGAAAAATTTTCACGTGCACTGTTTTGGCTATCCTGTTCTATCTGTATAAAAATGGAATAAATTAACCACGCCTACTCAATATGATCGATTGATTGAATTGAAATTTTAGTTTTTCAGTAAAAAATCTTTGCGAAATCAAAGAAGGACCTTCGAAGACCCGACAAAATACATATATTCTTGATCAGTATCATCAAATTTGGAATATACCTAGGCGTGTCAGTGCCTACATCTGCCTATCTGTTTGTTTGCTTCTGCCAAATGTTTATGATAAGTTTTTTTCCCGATGGCTAAAATAAAGATATCCGGATCAAATATGAAAAAACATTGCAAGTTCTTGCGCTATGCTGGTACTGAAAATTGATCAAACTTTAGCTCATAAACTATACGACAAAAGTTTTCACGGTATTCCTTAAAAATGCATAAAAATCTACCACGCCTACTCAATATTACAAAGTACCGAAATTTATTAATTTTTTTTTTACCTTTTTGAAGATGATGAGCATCAAAGAATCGACGGAAGCGAATAAAAATTTCTTTACTTAATTTTTTTGTGCTTCTTTTTAATTCATTTTTTAATAACTTTGTTTAATACCTCGTCATCCTCTTTAATAACTTATAATCTATTTAACGGCATATTTTTATGCATTGCTCACACATATTAAAAAATATTAAACTTGCATGACCTCATTTTATTTCACTCATTTACAAATGCATTTTAGAACTAAAAAAATAATAACTTTGAGCTCAATACTTTTTAGACTATCTAGTGTATTACTTGCTCTTTTTTTTGTAATTTAAATTTCGTATGAAGGTATGATATAGTCATAACCAAACCCGAAAATTCCAAAACAATTTTAAACTTCCGTGTTAAATATGAATTAATTCGTCTTCTTATTTCTTATTCGTTCACAAGTATATATAGGTGTGCAGTAGATACTTTATTAAGTAGACGTTCAGAAACTCACGTCTTCGAATACACTTTTGAGATATGAATTTTTTGTTTGCTGTTTCTTTTTTTATCTAAATAACAAATACTTACATAAAGTACCTACAAAACTTACAAAACAAAACTGTTATAGAAAAAAACTGACGCATCCGTAAGCATCTTTATAATACTGAATATGTGTTTTGAATTTATTTGATGATGTATTCTAATAAAATAGAATTTTGATCAAAAAACTAATAGTTCTTGAAGTTTAATTTAATCTTTCTACACTATCCATAAGAGGATTTCAGAGTCGAATATTCTCTTCCGCGACTGTATTTAAATATCTTATTCTATTTTACTTTATTTTAAAATTTTTGTAAATTCTATCAATAAGTGTAATGACTAACAAATGAATGTAACCAAGTACATTCGAGTTATAATGAAGGATAAGCATTAAACACATCACTATATTAATAGTTAAGTTAAGTTTTCAACGTTTCTTTTGGGGGGGTTAATAAACATCCTGAAGACTATTGTAAGGTTTTTATTTCACATAAAAAGCAGGAAGGCTACAGTTGCCTTGGGGTGAATTTCAAACACACATCAGTTTAATTAGCTCGGTTTTTATACCCACCAACTATGATGAGGGATATGTTTAGTTTGTTTCACAGATCCCAAAAAGTTAATACATTCTTTAACAGCATCAAATTTAGAATCTATTTAAACATCTCCATCCGTCCGTCCGTGCATTATCTGTGATAGACATTCTCCTGGCCGAAAATATCGGCTTCAAATTTGGCAGAAACTGGAGAAAATTGGCGAAATCGATTACAAGCCGCGCTTACAGAAATAAAATATATTGAAAATATGTCTGGTTTGCTCAGTGGTCATAGACCGCAAGATAAAAATTTCCCCGATATTCCATAAAAATAGAAAAAATCTGCCACGTTCACGTATTAAAATTAAATTTTTTTTTACCTTTATTTGAAATAAACGTGGTGAGTATAGAAAATTCGACATGTAAATTAACTAGGCGGAATTTTGATTACCACATTACTTCTAAGAGTGCTCATGAAAAATAAGTCTTTATATAACAAAAGGATTTGATTTTTAATATTTCATGATGAAAATTGGTCCGTAATAGTAATTTGGCATTAAAATTAACTGTACAAAATTTTGATCAGGTAAATCTCTTTTTCTTCTGAACAGCGCTAGAATATGTTCATAAATTTTCAAATTTTCTGACGGCCGACTGTTATGTGTGATAAATTAAGAGAAGTCTAGGGAAATGCAAAGCAATTTGCAACTATCGTGGCAAAGAAAAATGGTTAGCGCATATTAAAGTTTCTTAATGCCCAACGCTTTATTAGAGCAATTTCGAGAATGCTTAAATATGCTCGACACAATTGTTTAACTTACGATATTGCATCGATTATTATTATGAATTGTGTATGAGTCATAATCTTATAGGAATTGCTTGCAATACAACCACGTGAGTGCTTTCAGCAAGTCTTCATTTTTCTAACTAATTATAAAGTATAATTTTCGAATCCAGTAATAAATGTAATTTACGCTTTTAAGTGCTTCGAGTTAGGAGAATCCATGTTAGATGATTACGTGGCTACCTACAAAGTATTGCACTTTCATTTACCTATTGTCTACCACTTGTCTACGTGTAGTGTAATGAAATTGTTGAAGTCTCAAAGGAAAATTTACTAAATACTATTTAGATGCACAGCTAGTTCACGTTCATGGAGAGTTTTAATAAAAGTTTTTAAAAGAATAAAACCTCACAATATCCTCATCATAAAATTTTTCTTTAAGTTGACAAAACAAAACTATTGTCTAAATTTGAAGTAAAACGTATTACACACCATGTCTAATACAGTTTTTCTACTCATAATGTTAGGGACGTTTTTGAATACTTTTTTTATTGTGTACAATGAGATAAATTAGTTGACCAAAGACCTTTTACGTTTATGTATTTCAAACAACATTTCATTCGCTAAATAACTAAAAATATTCCAATAATCTATAGCGAATTTGTGATGTCGCAAGCTTGTTTATATGAATAGTAAAAAGCATGAAAAGAAATCCGAAAAGTGATAATTTAGTTAACATATTTCGACCAAATTCAAATGACTATGCACGAAAAGACTGACAAAATCAATCGACCAACAATTCGATAATCGAAGTCTTCAATTGTTGGCTTAGATTTCGAATTCATTCGTAATAATCTAAATGATATTTTTGACATCACGATAATAATGTATGATCGAACTTAATAATAACATAACATTAACATAACATTAACATAATCTATTTAAGCTCAAAAGTTAAGATTCTTTAACTATTTTATATTTTATACACTCATTAGAAAAGAAACCAAAATAAAAAAATTACAATAAATAATTTATTCATAGGTAAGCTTAGCACGAAGACCAACGTATACTGTTTGTCTTTCAACTAAAGCTAATATTAATACCATATTGTTTATTAAATATTTGCATAAATAAATATATAATTCGTTGCGAACTATTAGTCTATTGTATGAATTGTTTTCAAAAGCAAAGTAGCGTATGCAAATTAGGTTTGGAAATCATTTTCGGGACAATATTTTTACGTAGAAATCCATTCCGTAACAATGTCATTCCGTAACAATTATTATAAACATAGTTCATATGAATAATTAGAAATAAATGAAAATAAATTCTTTTATAAAAAATTTTATTTGTTTTTTTTTTACTTTCATTTCAGTGTTTGCTTTTGTTTTTTTTTGCGCATTTTATTTTCTAAGGCATCAAATTGGCTCCACCAACGAATCTTAATTACAATATATCTGCCATGTCTGAGCATGACAGGCAGAATGGAAATTTAAATACGAAACATACGCAAAATAGCGATCAGATGACAATCAGCGATTTTTTTGCGTACAAGAATGTCTTTATTACAGGTGGTACCGGATTTTTAGGTATGAAAATTGTTAGTAGACTTTTATATGTGAAAATCGTTAATATATTGTACTTTTAGGTACCGTATTAATTGAGGCGTTGCTTGATACTAGTCCTAATATTGGTACAATCTATGTATTAGTAAGGAGTAAAAAGAATATCAATCCAAACGAACGTATCAAACGGATACTACAGAAACAAGTAAGTTATAAAATAATAATTAAGAAGAGCAATCATTACTTTTCACGTAAATCGTACGTCTAAAGAGTGTTAACCTTAATCATAATTATATAAATGACTAGGAATTGAATTAAGAGTCAATATTTCAAAATCAAAAATATTTTGCAAATATTTCGTAGGTTTTAAAAAAAATATTTTAATATATTTTTGTCTTACTATAACAATAATTAATACCGCTTCATTCTTACCAGATCTCAAATTGAAATATAAGGCTTCTCAAACGCATCCTGTTTTTAATTACTATGTTTTGGTGTTATGTAATAATATTTATAGGGGTTTACTTTCCCTACTTATGCCGTTTAAACTTATCAAAGATGACCCTGCGTTGATGTGGCCAAAGAACATATAAAACTTTCTGAAATTTTTTATTAAAATTGTTTCCAAAATTTTTTACCAAAATTTAGGTTTATTTCTAATGACTTTTTTCGATACCTAATCGCTAGTTTTTATTTCTAATAAGAATTAAGATACGAAACAATCTGTATTTGGTTTAAACAATTGATACATTTTTATTATTGATATTTATTCATAAAACGTGGCCGAAGATTGCTGATAAGTTTTTGAAAAAATTCCTTGAGGCCTGTTATTATGGATTTGTTTGCTAATGAAATTTTATGCTTAGTTTTTGACATAATTTTATTACTTATAAAGTTGACTGAAGAGTCGGGGCCAAATTCGAATTATCCAACTTTCAAATGAAGTGTTATTAACAGCAATGGTTACTTGGAATTTATAACTCTCAACGGCTTTGTTATAATATAAATTTATTACATAAGCATTTTCTGGGTAAAGCTTGCCCCTCAGCAACTTATCATGCCTAATGCTTCTTTCTTCAGTTTCGAAATTTAGACAGTCATACTAAGTTGATAGATTAATGCCTGTGCCATATAGCTGAATTAGGGGTGGGTATAAAAATATCGGAAAAATTTGACTAGTTTAAAAAAGTGATAGAAATTCATCTCATCTCATCTTTCTCTCTCTCTCTCTCTCTCTCTCTCCCTCTCTCTCTGTCCCTCTCTATCTATCTATCTATGTCTATCTCTCCCTTCCCACCACTGAAGATAGGAGGTATATTCTTTTGTGTCGTTTAGTTTCTAATGCCTAGAAGGAAACTTCAGAGACCCCATAGAGTGTTTATATTCTCGATCGGCATCAAATTTAGAATCGCGAATGGTCGAAAAAATGAACATATCGGCTTCAAATTTGACAGAAAATTGGAAGTTCTTGCACGTAAGTTGTTATTGAAGTTCGGTGAAAGGACAGTGAACAAATTTCGAAAGAAATAAAATAGGTTTTTGTGTTCATTAGTCATAAACCATGACAGATAGCCATATAAAAGTTTTCACAAAGATCGCGCTAGTTATCTCGTAGAGTTTGAATGGAGAAAGTCAACCACGCCCATCCGATATAAACTAAATTTTTTTAGTGAATACGGTTGTTACGTCGAGAAAGAAGCTTTAGACGCCCTGGTCAGTATCGTATTCATAATCCACCTAGACGTGTCCGTCCGTCCGTCGATCCTTCTCTATGTGTGCTTATTTGTGGTAGGTCTGCAGTGACCATTTTTCCATTCACAAAAATTAAGATCTGTGAATCTAATTTGGCAAAAGCAATGAGAGTTATTGCACATCACATATATAGCAAATGGATCAAATTGGTCAAAGGACACTCATGCAGTATAATACATGCTGAAAACGCCTCCGCCTTCGATGTGGTTTGTTTTATTACTCATAAACTAGTCAATGAGAATTTCCACGGTATTCCATGCAAATGCGAAAAAAATCTGTTGTGTCTATCCATTATACTATAGAGAAGCGAAATTTATCTTTTCGATTTACTTTTGACGATAAAGATAGTTTAGTAAAAAAGGATCGGCATTGCCAAATATAGTTTTCTTGCATGCTTTCTATCTTTCTTTCATTGCTTTTTCTATTTTTCTTCTTTCTTCTCTAGATTTTCGAAAAATACGATGATAATACTTTGAAGAAAATTATTCCGGTGGTTGGTGAACTTAGCGAATTGAATTTTGGTTTCACTGAAAATCTCCTTTCTGAATTGATTGACAAAGTCAATGTCATATACCATAGTGCTGCGACAATAAAATTTAGTTCGCCACTGCGTACTGCTATTAAAACAAATCTGACCGGGACTATGCGTACAATTGAGTTGGCAAAGAGAGTAAAAAATCTGGCCGCTTATATCTATTATTCAACGGCTTTTTGTAATAGCAACAATGGTGGTTTAATATTGGAGAAAGTGTATAAATCGAAATTTGATCCGTATGATATGATGAAATTGGCTGAAGATGATAACGCTTGGCTAGACTTTAGCACGGAAAAATGTAAAGCAATAATTATGGATCATCCAAATACGTATACGTTTACAAAAAATTTAGCTGAAAATTTATTAATGGCAGAAATGAAAAATATGCCAGTCGCTATAGTAAGACCTTCAGTAGGTAAGTGAGCGCTCCAAAAAATTTATTCTGATTTCTGTAGAATTATTCTGTGACTGTAAAATTCAAAGAAAGAACCTTCTAGCATTTGAAGTCGATTAACCTATTGATCCGTCTGCTTTTTTGCCTATAGATTTGGTCATGAGATCTTTAAAAAAATTCTCTCAATTGCAAAAATTAAACCAAGAATTGCAATTAAACGCTCCTGTTACTTAAAGTTTATTCATACAGAGACTAATTGTTTATACATTTCAGATATTTATCTTATATTAGCGACAGTTATTTCTAAAAAATCGGCAGGCAAACGGACATATACCGCTTAAGTGATATCATTCTAACAATTTAATTTAACTTCAAAAATAAATCTTAAACAATTTAAATTGTTTCCGTCGAATTGATCAGAAATGTTTAAAGATATTTTCCTAAAATGCTAATAGGACCAATCATGAACAAAAAAGGCGGGCTAATCCCTATGCATATTAACAAGACATAGTAGCTAAAAGAAATTCACTGGACCAAACGCGTATACCTTCCTTTTTAGTTTTTATTTATTTATTTATTTACTTGTTTTTTTAAATATTAATTTAAAAAAAATTTTCGTCATTTTTCAGTTTATGGCACTTGGGAGAAACCATTGCCTGGTTGGGTCGGTAATGCCAACTCGGGACATTTAGGTTTTCTAGCTGGATTTGTAAAGGGCGTTTTTCGTACACTCTGCGGCCGTGATACGTCCATTATTGATATTATACCCTGCGATTACGTAATTAACTCGTCATTAGTAATGGGCTGGTATGTGGCGACAAGGCATATCGAGCAACCCGAAGTAATACATTGTACTTCGGGTGAAGTGAATCCTATGACAAGTGCTCAATTTTGCGATTATCTTAACGATAGCGTTAAACGTCATCCACCAAATAATTTTGTATGGAAACCGATGGCTAGACTGCGTAGTGGTTGGCGTTATAATTTATTCTTCTATTTGTTTCATATATTACCTGCCTTAATATTTCTAATACCAGAAAAACTTTTTCCATTAGGAATGCCGCAACATACGTAAGTCTTTTTTTTATAATAAGTAGTCTAAAAATTCTTAAGCCTACAAGTAATTAAAGCGTTTTTTTATAAAAAAAAAAAAAAACAATAATAATAATAATAATGCGTAAAATGAAAAAAGGCTTATAATATTTTAGACAATTGAAATTTACTTTTAAAATAATAAAAGACTTAAGTAAAGAACTCTTATTATACAGTCTCTTCGAGTATATGCATGTATTTCATAAAGGATCCAAAGCTTTCGATTATTTTCTAAGCAACAATTTTCGTTATGATTTGAAAAATGCTTTACGTATCAATAGTGTAATACCCGAAAAGGAACGTTCACGTTACAATTTTGATGCTAGTCAATGCAATTGGTCGGAATTTCTGGACCGCGTCATAATCGGTATACGACGTTTTTATTTCAAAGAATCTCTCGTTACAACGAGTTGGCATCGTAACTATTGGAAATTGTAAGTCCTCTTCTATCAATTTATATAAAATTTTTAATGCTTTTTTTGTCTTTTTTTTTCTACTTCTAGCTATAATGTACTTTACTATGCTGGTTATGCATTTTTATTTATTGTTCTATTTGTACTGATGACCAAAATGTTCGAATTGCAAATCGGTTTTGCTATAGCTTCAATTATCTGGGGTTTCCTCGTTTGGTTGTAATGTTAACGGACGCGAATGCATTATTTTTCTTTTATTCTTGGTTTTAGTTTTATTGCAACGGAAAATAAATAAATTTTTTCATATAATCTCTCTACCTCTGGTTCAAAGAAGAAAAAAAATATAGATATATATGTGTACTTGTGAACGTATAATATAAAATATCATTTTTATAATATATCTAAAAAGAGTATGTAACAAAATGTTTATAATGGTTTTATAATTTTCAAATAAATATATTTGAAAAACATCTTTAAAATTCTTCTATTGTCTATGACTATCATCTTTCGATCTTTCTAAGCATAATTTTTTATTGTAAATCAACTCAATGTTTTGCGATATATTATTTAAATTTGAAAACTCTATGTACATACATGGTCATATATACTTATCAAATTTAATCTCGACATATATTAATTCTATCAGCTCGAATGCAGAGGAGTGATCCAATTTTCAACGTTATGTTCAAATCTCTATGTCTATCTTTTCATATCAACAACCTAAGGGGAGGGGTACATTGCTTATAACGCCCACAAGGAAACTCCGGAGACTCCACAAAGTATATATATATTCTTGATCAGCATCAAATTCAGAATCGAGTTAAGCACGTCCGTCTGTACGTCTATGCAATGTATGTGGTAAACATTCTCCTGAATGAATTCTCAAAAAAGAAGTTATCGAGTTCAAATTTGTCAAAAACATTGGAAGGTCTTGAAAATTGACCAAATCGATCATAGGACACGCCCACAGTAAAATGTAAGCGGTGAATACTTCTGTTTTTTTTGTTCATTACTCATAAACCATAGTACATAGATTTATGTAAAATTTTCCCAAACATTGCGCTAACTTTCCCTATGCAAAAATGAAAAGGATCGACCACACCCACTCGATATAATACAGTTTTGAAATTAAGTTATTTTTTGTGAAAACGTTCGTTACATCAGGAAAGGAGCGTCAAAGACACTATAAAGTGTATAATCATTTGTCAGTGTCAAATTTAGAATATACCTAGGTGTGTCCGTCTGTCCATCTCTCTGTTTACGTATTTATGGGATATGCCCTTTGTAAGAATTAAGATCTTTATATCAAATTTGGCAGAAGCATTTCACGTACCTTGGTACAGAAAATGAGCCAAATCGAACCAAGGACATCCGTATAGCATAATATAAGCTGAAAACACCTCTGATTTCGATGTGTTTTGCTCACTACTCATAGACTAAGCCATAACAACGTTCAGCGGTATTCCGTAAAAAAATCTGCCACGTCTACCCGATATTATAGATTTTCGAAATTTAGTTTTTTCGACTTATTTTCGAAGATAAACGTGATAGGCATAAAAGATTTGGCAAAGACGAATATAATTTTCTTGCTTGTTTTTTAGGCGCATCTGTACATTCCTTCGAATTGGTACGAATGAAAAATTCACCAAGAAACTAACATGACTTTTTGATTAAGCAAAGAAATCGATACCTGTTTACTTCAATCGCAATTGAGAGTTTGTTGGACTTCGGTTTGAAGAAATTTTCTCACATTGTATTTTTTAATAATCATCAATAATTTCCCAAATCCCAGATATACCCGCAGACATACACAACATGCCGAAAAGATAACATATCTATTAACACATGTTATCAAGAATTACTTGATAAAACCCCAAAAGTCTAATTAATAAATTAATACCAAGTAGGAAATTATATATATAGTTAATACTAAATAAAAATTGATTGATTAGAGGGCGAACAGATTATCAGATCTAACAGATTATAGATATATTTATCAGATCATAGGTTTTTAAACTTAACCGCTAAACAGAAACAAAAGAATGATTTTATTCTTTTTTAGCAAAATGTGCAGTCCGTAAATCCCATAGAAAATGTGTCACACAAATAAAATCTATTCCCTCTTCTCATTATCTTAACTTCTTTGGACATTTCTTAACACAAAAAATTTAGTTTAAACGAAAGTTTCCTTCTTCTTTTTAAAGCCATAGCAATTTTGTACGGATATATATATAATTCATTGCCTACATTTCGGCGTTGCTTAATATGCTTATAGAAAATAAACTCTTGAAACAAAAATAAAACTCAAGCCTCTCACTGAGTTGGTTCTAATTTTTAATGACGAACGAATACGACTTAATAGGTGAACTTATCCACACGGATGCGAATGTTGTAGATACTAAACAATACGATTAACTTCAGTATGTAATTATATTAGAGACAATTTCTTCCATAACTTTTTTGAGATGGAGAACAGCAGTTCGTTTATATTCAAATCGAGATATTCGACTTAATTCGGTTGTTCTTAATAAATGCTTTGAATTTTACCTTTTTCTTTTTTTACAAAATTATTTCAATCTATTTAAGTTTTGTATTTATTTTGCGGAAATTGTATAAAAATGTACCTCAATATACGCCAAGAGTGGGAAAATTGATACGTATGTAGAAAGTCGTACTTTTTAGAAAGCACTGTACTTCTTTTTCATCTGATCTATACTCTGTTCAGTTTCCACGTTTTACATTTTTTTTACCCATCACCGAAGGATGGTAGGTTCATTTTGTCGTTTTGTTTGCACCGTCCAGAAGAAAACTTCGGAGAATCAATAAAGTATATTTTGTTTAGCATCAAATTTAGAACCGATTTAAGCATGGCCGCGTGTCCGTCTGTGTAAGGTCTGTGGTCAACATTCTCCTGGCCACAAATTCACTAGCTTCAAATTTGACAGAAATATTGAAAGATTTTGATCGCAGGTTGGTATTAAATATGGACCAAGTGAGACGAAGCCCGCACCCATTGTAGAAAGTAAACTATGAACATTTCTGCTTTTAAGAGAAAAAAAAGAGTTGGGTTTTTTTGGCCATTACTTATAAACTTATAGCAAGCAGATCTACATAAATCTCTAAATTTATTGAGCTAACTATCCTGTAGTATCTGCAGCAAAATATAAAATCTCGACCACGCTCAACCGATATAATAGAGTTTTGAAATTTATTTATTTATTTTTTTGATAAATTAAAGAAAGAAATTTTAGAGATACCACAAAGTCTGCATATTCTTGATCAGTATCAAATGCGGAATACATCCAAACCTATCCTTCCGTCCGTCTGTCTATGCAATAAACATTTTTCCGATCCCAAAAATTTGAAAGCTTTTAAAAACATTGAAAATTCTTTCTAGTATTGAAAACGGTCACAAGCCATGCCTACAGTGTAACATAAACTGGAAACACTGCCGCCTTTTGGATTTTCTGCTTACTACTCATAAAGTACCCAATGAAAATTTGCGCGGCATTTCACAGAATTGGAAAAATTCTGCCACGCCTATCCAGTATTATAAATTATTGAAATCTCGTTTTTTTTTTATTATTATTTTTTTTTTCAAATAAAAGTAATGAGTGTAGAAGATTCAGCACAACCGTATACAACTTTCTTTCTTGTTTTAGGTTACATTTGTTTTTTTTTTCGCTTTTTTGTTGTTGTGGAGTAACACAGTAGAGAAAGAATGCACAGAAAAACGAAAAAGTTTGATATGCAACTAAAAGTGGAAGATCTACAAAGACCGTTAAAAGGCAGGTGAGGGAATCAAGAGAAGACAAGCAATCTCTTTTACTCATAAAAATGTGAAAAATCACTTAAAAAATAAAAGCAAAAATTCTCAAATTCAGAAATTCACTTGTGTATCATTTTAGTTCATACATTACATGTTAGACAAACGAACAATTAAGTAGACAGACTTAAAAACTCAAAATGCACCTTACGTGTATATAGCAAACGGAATGACGTAGATAGTACATCTTCTTTAAACATTAGTTGATGTAGCAAAACAAGGTAAATTAACTACAAGCAAATATCATTATGCAACTTAACCACGGTCATTGGCTTTGCATCAATATGTATGTGTGAATGGCTGCGAATATTTTTCAGCTAAAAACAAAAAAAACCTGATTCTCTTTTACTCATTTTGAATAATTTGAATAGCTCTTCACATTTTACCATTTTGCATTTTTCCATAACGATCAGCGTACTCATATACATACAAACGTAACTAGGTAAGTACGTCTATATTTAAACAAGTTCAGAGAAGTTGTTGCGTCGTTTAAAAATTACATTTACACTGTTACCGCTAGTTTTTAAAGCAAAACAAATAAAAAAGAAACAGATGATACGAGTACGATCGTTCAAATAAGAAAAAAAAAAACAAAGTGATGAATAAAAAATTTTTTAAAGGCACAAACTAAGTTATTTATAGTTTGCAACCAACGATGCATAATAATAAAAGTAATGTTTGATTTTATTTATTTGATTAGTTGATTGAAAATTTTGTGGTTAAATTTCAATTATAAATTATCTCTTAAGTCTTGAAATTGCAATATTGGAATGTTTAAACCGTTAGTTTAATTACCAGGTAAGCTGAGAAGTTCGTAGGCTGGCACAGAGATGATTTTTAGTTAGCCCTAACCTTCAAAAGACACGTGTATAAATTTGAGAGCTGTTTCATTATTAAAATGTGAGTTATAGAATTTTTAGTGAAGCAACGCTTTGGAGTCTGTTCATCACATGCTGTCCATTCGGCTGACTATCGATTGGGCTCCGGTGTGATATGATGGAGCCATGTTTCATCCATTGTCACATATCAACGCAAAAATTCGGGTTTATTACGATTGACCAGCTCCAAACACTGCTTAGA
>KK351094.1:275016-321047 GCA_000671755.1 Glossina brevipalpis
GGATTTATAGTTTAAATTAACATGGTACAAATTTGGAAAATTTAATACTTCTGTCAGAGATCTATCCTCCAACTATTTCTATCATAAAGTACTCAAAATAAGATTTTTTTTGTCATGTAAAGATTTACTTCTCCTGAGAACTCTTATATGACGTGTCACATTGCTATTATGGGCCAACTTTAATATATCAAAATTTAGAGAGATGTGGATCCTTCGGCAAATGCTAATGACAAACATGTGATGTAAAAATTGCGACCTATATGTTGAACACATGGTTTAAAAAAAATGAATCTGAATCGATCGGTGTAATAAAAGATGAGTCGATCCTAAACCCTTCTGAGTATCACATAGATCCACACGAAGTCATAATACCCTGTATCACAAGTGGTGTAGGTGTAATAAAAAAAAAAGAATATTTTTTTGTGGCGATTATATTGCTAAAGATGGGAAATAAATTAAAACGAAACAACAAGGAAAATTAATCCTAATTTGCATTTTAACTACCGCATGAACTTAATCGAACTCACATAAAAAAACGAGAGATCTAATTATTTTATTTTGTTATTGTTCCTTGAAACCTTGAAAGGTTTATAACAACATTATTGCTGTTTAAAAAAGAGTTTTTAAGTTTATTAATTACATTTTAATTAACACATTCAAGTTCAGTAACAAAATGCACATTCAAGCTCAGTAATAAGATAATAAAATTTTTGTCTACTAACAACTGTAATTCATCAACAATCACAATCATATTTATTATATATTATTCGTATCTTTATCGAAATTGATTATAATTTCTCTTATAGGGTTTTCCAACAATCGGAAACGATTGATTAACGAAAAAATTTGACATAAGCCATTAATCTTTTAGTATAAAATTGAACGGAATCAATTGAATTAATAAAAAATGTATTATTGGATTGCGGCGATTTAATATATTTTAGAAAAGAAAAACAGCTGATACGCTTCTGACTTATTTACTCATTCCAAACATATGATATCAGAGTAATGATAAATTTTATATATCAAATAATTCTAAAAATGAGAAATACTCAATATACGTTTCTGACGTAATTGACTCGACATATAAAGAGTGAAAAAAACTTCTTCGTATTCGGTATGAGAAAACGCAAAGAAAAAGAGTGATTCTCCCATCAAACAAACGTTATAAGAAAAACCAAAAAAAAAATATATATATACAAACATTTAATAAAAGCCCACGAATCACAAAGACGTCAGTATTTTCAAGCTCACAGCTACTATCGCAAATTAGTTTACATTCAGCCGTTCAACGTAGCAGATGCTCGCGCAATAAGAAGCGTACAGAGAAAATAAATTAATTTTCTGGAATTTTTCACAGTCTTTTTCTCCCTCTCTCTCTGTCTTTTCGGTTAAGTGAATATAAAATAAAAAAAAAAACGAAAACAATACTTCTCATTGATATTTAGCCGGTTGATTGCTTTTAAAAATCATTCAGTTTACAGAGAAAAAATTCAAAAAAGAAATCTCGTACAATGGAGTAAGTGACGGATTCCAATACGATTTATATTTATAACAAGTGAAAAAACCAATTATAAGAGATGAAGATTACAAGCAGTTTAAAAATTATAAAATTGACTACGAAAATGTGAATTAACTAAGTATTTTTATAATGAATGACTGTCAAGAGAATTAAGCCTATTTTTTTCTTGAGTCATAGCTTGTGATTTTCACCAAATTTTTTAATGAAAAGCAATATTTTTCCTAAAGTTTTATCAATTGCCTCGCAAGAAACGGGGGAAAGAAAGCAAAGTTATAATGAAGCGATGACTTACTTTTATATTTGAAGGGTTTAAAATTTGAAAATTTTTGTACATATCATAATTGTCATCAAAAGCATAAATAAAAAAACAAGAGAAGCTGCCGAAATGTTTGCCAAAACGTCTGAGAAATTTCAGAATATTTTTCCATCATTTTTTTTTTTCACTTTTAAGATGCTGATGATGGCCACAACCTATTTTTTAGTTTTAGGAGCATATGAGACTTTTATAGAAGAAGTACAAAAAATCTATGTTTGCCCCAAGGTGAAGCTTATATAGCCATCAATTCCCAAGCATTTGAAGCCATTTATAGATAAGGAAGTCAAGCTCGTGGGTGTAAAAACTTTCGGTTGGCATGATATTTTTTAGTTAAATTTATAAGTAAAAGCCATGTATGGAAATAAAATAAATCGAATGTTTGACTTCTACATTTTGCTACACGCAAAACTGGCATAATGGCATTGGCAGAGGCTCCGAAACTATATTTAAGTTACCTAGTTTAGAATCAGCCAAAAGTATCAATGTAATAAACGCCGTAACAAAAAGTCGCCATATCAAGATAGTAAGGTCACCCCTAAAAGCTACAACTAAAGTAACTCGTATTTACCGCCCGGAGAAGTGGGATATATTAGTTTCATCAGTCTCGTGGTTACACACAACAATTTACGTGGCAGATCATATATAGAGTCTATATATCTACATTTTAAAAAATAGCGTCCTACAACGTATAACTGATATTAACTTGCAGTATAATATTCATAAGAACATGGCTCATTTGAAATGCCTTCAACCAATAAAATTTTTTTACAATAAATTTTTATATGAGGTGATAGGTACTCAATATTCGCTTCAAATCGATGACAACTTTTCTACTTGTTTCAATAATAAACATTTTAATTTACGCTTAATACTTGGAAAATTACAAGATTGCGTTTAATTGATGTAGTGTCAGTTAATATATTTAAAAATAAATGTTATTATTGTAATTATTATGAAAAGATATTGGGACAGCTTCGGAAACTTATCAACTTTAGACATTTCAAAGAATTCAATAGAAAATTGATATATGCGTTATGTGGGAAATTGATTCATAATAACGAAGTCATTGAAAACTTTAGCTTTACAAGAGGATAGTAGACAGCTAGTTCGCGGACAATAACCTGATTTTATACGAGAGGTTCCCTTTGAAATGTAGATCAACTAAAATAAAGTAATTGATTGTAAATTAAAATTTTTGATTTCATTGCGACAAATGTAATGATCTTTTTCACAACTTCACGATGATTTTTCTTTTAGAAAATTTGTATTCTATATAACACTCCCTTCCAAAGGTTATTTACAATTTACTCTCATCTTTGGACTTCTTTGTCGTTATCGCTTCAAGCAATCGTGGTGCAGGTTGAAAATTCACTGTTATATTTTTCAAAGAATACGATGCAGAGGAAACTTGTTTATATATATATGTATATATATATATATATATATATATATATATATATAATAATTGTATGAAGAGTAATAATTTGCCACTGTTGATTGGTTCTTTTCAATTCAAGAAAGTATCTTACTTGGTATAGATGAATTAAGTAAGCGTTTCTCTTAATTTTTTTCGTATTATTGGCCAATTTTATGACCATGAAATTGTTAATTTAGAAAGCCAAAGCGTATCAACTAAAATGAAAAGTCATTAAAAAAAAGAAATTAATTTTAATTTTTGTGTTAAATCATTTATATTTTTTAAGGAATGATAATTCATCGATTAAAGAATTTTATGGTAATAAAAATGTATTCATTACCGGTGCAACAGGTTTTGTGGGTGTAGCATTGATAGAAAAATTGCTACGTGATATACCACAGATCGGTACGATTTATATATTAATACGTGCTAAGAAAGGTAAATCCGTGCAAGAACGTTTAGAAGAATTGAAGCAGAATTCCGCATTTAAACGTCTCAAAGAGGAACAATTTGAAAAACGTTTCGAAAAAATTGTTCCGATCGAGGGTGATGTTGGTCTCGAACACTTAGGTATAAATGAACAGGATCGTCAACTTTTAATTGATAATGTTCATGTGGTATATCATTCGGCTGCTACCCTTGACTTTATGCAAAGCCTAAAGGAAACAACAAACATTAATCTGCGCGGAACTCGCCGTGTAGTGGAATTGTGTAAGCAATTAAACAAGCTACAAGCTTTAGTTCACATATCAAGTGCCTATGCTAACTCATATTTGACTGAGGTAGAAGAAAAATTATATCCAGCACCGGATGATCCGGAGAAAATCATAGATTTGGCAGAAACCTTAAACGAAGAAGCTTTAAATAAATTAGAAGCCGAGTAAGTTTAAGGACATAAATTAAAATTTTGGTGTCACGATAACGATAATTTTTGTTTTTTTTTTTTTAGTATTTTAAAAGATCATCCTAATACATATACATTTACCAAGCATTTAGCCGAGCATGAAGTGGCAAAGTTAGCCTCAAGCTTCCCTTGCGGTATTGTTCGACCTAGTATGAGTAAGCTATTTAAACTTGTTTCACTAAGCAAAAGATTTTTTAAAAATATTCTTCTACTTCGAAAGTTACGGCTGCTTGGCGTGAACCCAAACCTGGTTGGACCATTTCAAAAAATGGACCACAGGGCTTCTTTATGGGCGCTTCTAAAGGCATTTTAAGACGATTACCTTTAGATCCATCTGTTATCATGGATTACATTCCAGTAGATGTCGTGGTTAATGCTATAATAACTACCGGTTATTATGTTAATGTTTTAAAGTAAGTAATAAGGATATTAGAGCTTAATAGATATCAAAGAAATTTCTATGGCTTAGAAGAATATCTATATTATAGTATATATGTTAGGAGCATTTGAGTAACCTCTGTAGAATAGGCGAAGAGCTAAGTGCGCTAAAATCGCATATAGGTTTCGTAGGTATTTGAGACCCGCAATACAAAATTACGTCAGGAAATTAGTACTTTTTTGAAAAAACAAACTAAGAAGTACATTTTTTTTTTTAAACTCGAGTCACGAATTCATATACGCTTAGGTCTCAAATATTTACAAATCTTTAAATGTTCCTTTTAAGGATTTTTGTTTACTATCTGAGCTATTTTGCAAAAATTTGTATCAAATCACGCTTTACACATAAGCTTAATCTGAAAATACGAATTGTTTTTTACACGACTTTATAAGACAAGGAGGCGGACATAGCAGAATTGACCAACAAACACATTCGAAATTTATTAAATCAGAATTAATAACAAGTAAGGAAGTTATGTTCAATCAGGGTGAAATCTTTTATAACCTCATCTTCATTTTAAGAGAACTTGGAAAAAATCGAAAAAAAATGAAGTTTTGATTCTCGATAATATTCAGTTTGGGCATCGCACAAGTTGTCCATAATTTTACAAGAGCTATAGTACTGCCAACAACATTTTAATCTTTGCATCTGCAGTAGTATATTGGCCTTTCAGTTCATGTTATACTATGGGCATGTCTTTACCCGATTTGGCACACTTTACTCACCCATCTGACAAGAACTTCCTGTATTTTTGTCAAATTTTAAACTAACATCCAAGAGAATGTTTACCATAGACGGACCAACGACATGCTTAGATGAAAAGCTACTTCTAGGTGTCGCAACACATTTTGACAAAGTGAATATACGCCAATAGTTCGGCCCTGAATGTAAAAATCCGCAGTAAAATGTGACGAAGCTGTAGAAAAATTGTTGCGCTCCTAAGAATATGTTACTAATTTTGCATTGCTTTAGAATATTTACGAAATTTTCGTTAAAATGGAAGTAGATGTCTTTGGTTGCGTTTGCTAAGTGTTAACTACATAGCAAAAAGCCGACAGTAATACTTAAATAAGCTCCGCGGGTTCGTATCCCACGGTGTGTGAAGATATAATAGAACAATCGTGTCGAGCAAAACAAGCCTCTCTGTTCCTTTGGCCGGTTTTTTTCATATCAATTTGAAATTACCGAAATGAAATGAGAAGGTAGAAAAAGATCGTAAACTTAGCCTTCGGTGCCCAAATAACGGTGTTAAATCCGTGGGATTTCTGATCATCCTCGTTTCACGTTACAGTCTTACTTTGAAAAACACTTTTTTTACTTTCGGAATTACTACAAAATTTCTCAAGAAACTTGAATACAAAAATCTATAGAAAAAAAAAATCTTTAAATTTCAAAGGATAGAGAAGAGAAATACACTAAACAAGATGATCATTCGGATTTATTTCGACTTTGCAATTGTTGAAATTGAAATTCACACCTAGTTCCCTGCGACTTCCTTACTAGTTTAGCAATCGAGCAAATCAAGATCGAAACATTTTCAAGAATTCACTAGCTTTTTCGGCTCTGGATGGATGGAATTTTGGACAAAATTTGCAAACAACATTGAAAGTTCTTTCTATTGAAATTTGACAACAACATTGAAAGTTCTTTCACATACTTTGTTATTGAAAATTGGTCAAATCAGTCACAAGCCCCGTCTATAGTATAAAATAAGCTGATCGGTTTTCTCACTGTCCATAGACTTCACGATAAAATTTTCCACGATATTCCGTAGAAAATAGGAAAAATTATTATTAAAATTTTTTATTAAAAGTTATTTTTTTTTTTACTTTTATATTCGTTAAAGGTGGTGGTTACAAAAAAATTCCACACGGCCGAATATAATATTCTTGTTTTCTTTTTACTTGATCATCTGTACAAGCGTTTTTTCTCACAAAGAGTAGATGTATTTTCATTTTTTAACAACTGTTTTCTTTTTTAGGCAGAAAAATGGCGGCAAACCAGATGAACTACAAATATTTCATTTAACTTCTAGCACATACAAGCCGTTCCGTTTCGAGATGTTAATCAATAAAATGAATGATTATTTACATGATTATCCATTGATTTCAGCTGTTTGGTGAATGATAAAGAATTCAAATTTATTAAAAATTCATAAAAGTTAATTTAAATATAATTTCAGGTATCCGAAATTAAAGTTAGTTAAAAGTTTAACTCTATTCCGTTTGGGCGCCATACTCTTTCACTTTGTGCCTGGTTTCTTCTTAGATTTATTTACTCGTCTAATGGGAGGCAGACCTATGTAATATAATTTTCCTTTAAACAATATTATAATTATTTTTTAGATATTGTGTTTAATTATTCACTTACAGTTTGATACGTTTACATAAAAGTGTTTGGAATTCATTAAACACCTTAGAGAAATTTATCTTCACCGAATGGCATTATAGCAATAAGCATACGATGGCTGTGGCTAAAAATATTCCAATGGCAGACCAGAAATTATTCTTCTTGGACATTGCCGAATTAAATTGGGACGAATACTTTGAAAATACCATAATGGGCGTTCGTGAGTACTTAAGTAAGGAATCGCCTAAAACACTACCAGCTGCCAGACGTAAAGATAAAATGTAAGCATTGTTCGTTAAATAATGGCGACATACGCGTTTATTTGTATTTATTTCTTAGCTTATTAGCTGTTCATGTGGGTGTACAATTGGTCTTCTATTTCGGATTGTGGAAACTTTTTATTGCCTTATTTGGTATATCTAACGCGAAAGCGGCGCTTCTTTTGCCGCTGGCTTATGCTTTACTCAATCTTATTTGATTTCTTTTTTCATATATATATGTACATGTATATATGCATATATATACAAATATAAAAATAAATTAATTTTGACTATTAAGGCGCATTTTTGTTTCGATTTGTTATTTCTGTTTTTGAACAATTTCACCCAAAATTTCCTTATGCTTCACTTGGGCTCGTTTTTCTTTATATGTTCTCTTTTTATTGATTTTTAGTTTTGGGCGTCCGCAACCAGATTTACACCAATCATGTATTTCTTGAGTAACATTAATGTGTGGCGGTATCTGTATTTGTCTTATCATCCTTTCTCTGACCAAAAACTGTTCAAACGGATGTTGCCTCTGTAGACGATCTATGAACACCGCTTCAATTAAATTTATATTCATATGACCATCCGCATTATCAATAATACCCGCCTAAAACAAAAATGCATACACGCACACATGAAAAATAGTCGAAATGGTAATCAAAAACCAACAATAGTAATAACACGTACCACCGTACACTCATTACGCAAATCTATTAGTACTGCTTGACCTTTTAATATGATGGGTACACAATTTAGGGTATTTGCCTTAAGAAAATTCTCCTTACGCGTAAATTTCTGCATTTAGTCGTCTATTTTTCCTTAAATGTCGAAAACTGCATTCAACTTAAGAATCAAAACATATTTATAATAAATATCGTAATACGGGCTTAGCATAAATACCGTAAATCGTGGTATTGCAATACTAAAGTATCTTTTTAAATCTGTTTCGACAGAGATGCCATAATTGAACATATCAAATCATTAATGAATCTACTTTCTCTAAATAATATATATATTTTCAAATATTATTTTTAATGTGTTATTCATACACCAACATATATGCATTAATAATTTTTTTTTTTGAAATCTAAATGAAGCGTGTGTCAGATTTCTTCCCTGCTTTCTCCAAAAGTTTTCAATGCATTGGAGTGGTACTGTATATATGCATGTTTTGATTTTTCAATGCATTGAAATATAATTTCCATAACGATCTTTGATAAGTGTATTATGTTTTTTTGGAGATTGACGAGCAAACACAATTTCAATTCGTTATTGAATATGTGTGTGCGTGTTATCTGAGGCATGCGTGATCTTACAAAATGAAGAAAAAGATGTACGAATATAAAAGTAAATGTGTAAACAAAACAAACACGCCTACCTGATGCGTGCGTGATAGCTTATTTGACAAATACGTGATTTTATAAACAGAATAAGACGAAGCATTTTCAAACAAAATTGCGATATAAAATATGTACAGTAATATTGACTGCTATATCTGTATACAATTTCAATCTATACTCTTACGTGTTGGCAATTCCATTTTTTTTTTGTTACAAGTGTAATTTTATTACGTACAGCAAAAACAATCTCTATAGGACTGCAATTTTATTTTGCTACATTCCTTTTTTCGTGATTTTAGACTCGCCAATATGTTAAATAAACCAAATTTTTACTAAATTATCATATTGTCATTAAATTGCATGTGTATATAATTCGGTATAAAATATATTTTGCTTTATTTCAAGATTCGTTTCTATTCCGTTTCGTTCTTTTGATTCTATTGTATTTCAGTTTGTTATTTACGTATATTATTAAGTTTATCAGAACTACGACCTACGTAAACAAAGGAAGAACTACAAATAACTTTTTTTATTTTATTTTTTTAATAATTACATAAAAAATATTAAAATTATGGAACAAAACGAAATCGTCAAAACCGCCGCTCAGAAATTAGCCGATCGTAAAGAGCGTCTGAAAAATTTACACAAATTGCGACAAATCGCTCGTACTCACAATCATCAGGAAGTGGTAGCTGAAGATGCTCGCAAAAAGTTGCCTAACAATTGGGAGGTATGTTCACAATGTTCACATTGAAAAAAAAAACTTAGAAAAATTTTTTAATTTCAGGCTCGCAAACGGCAAGCTGATTGGATAATAGCTGATGAAAAAGCGAAAGAAGAAGCTAAAGCCGAAGGCAAAGATTATGATCGCCTAAAATTGTTGCAAATATCTGCAATTGATGCTGAACGAATAGAACGCAAGCAAAGAAAAAAGAATCCAGATGGTGGATTTGCCACATTTGAAGCTCAAACCGCACGCCAGTACGCTCGTTTAGTAAAAAGTATGCCTACACGTGATATGCAAAAATATGAAAAACAAAAACAGGATTTAGGAGAAGCATTTTATGGTGGCCCAAATACTGTGCTCCACGGCTTAGTTAAAGATTCACCCGATGCCATTAACAATATGGTTAAAGATCTAGAGCAGCAAATAGAGAAACGTAAAAAATATTCCAGGAGACGTACTTATAATGATGACGCAGATGTTGACTTTATCAACGAAAGAAATAGTAAATTTAATAAGAAATTGGAACGCTTCTACGGTGAACATACTGCTGAGATAAAGCAGAATCTTGAAAGAGGAACAGCAATTTAAGTCTTTAAATTAATAAGTTTGGTTTGTATATTTTAGTGACTTAAGAAATATATGTACATAAGCTACAAAAAATTGAAATTCTCTAAAGATAATTTCTCGGCATCTTTGTTTATATTGGCTACTGTTTCTTCAGAAATAATCCTTACTACAGTGTCGTCGATATCATCATTGGGATTATCGTCTAACAAGCAGAGCAAACCGTCATCTTCATAAGTGGGAAAGAAGTATTCTGGCTTATCCCATTGCTTTTGTCCGCCGACACCATAATGTGTTTCCTTTCCGAGATGTTGCAATAGTTCATTATTGTCTTCAAATCGCCTATTACAAGTAACACAACGATGTAAACAAGTCTGACGGCGTACATAATTAACCATTTTAATTCTTTGATAAAAATTCAAGCCCTTTAAGCAGTCATCGAAGTCTAAGCTATGTTTTGCCAGCACATGTTGTTTGAATATGGTAAAATCTTTACACTGTTCGGTGCAATATAGACAGGTTAAGGTTTGTAGAGATTCTCCGTTCCAATCGGACCAATCTGAATCACTGTCTTCTTCACTGTGATGGATAATATTTTGCTTAAAGTCTATACTTTCATCGTCTTTTAAAGGACATGATGTCTCTCCATCTTGATTTTTATTAGTAAGCTTCTGTTTCCTTTTCTGCGGATATGATAAATGTTTCTTGTCATGTACTTGAGTAGTTGAACGATAATTCTCCAGAAAGTATTTGTCGTATGATCTGTTATTAGGATTAACACGTTTATGACCTTTTTTGCGCATATGTTCTTTAAGAGTGGCACGATCTTTAAATACTTTCTCGCAATACAAACATATCAATTTTTCTAAATTATTAGCAACCTTTGCTATCATTTCATCTATAAAAACCAAGTTTTCCGGTTTGCCTAATTGAAGGAAGTGCTTGCTGAACAAATGTTCTATATAGGTTGACCTTAATCCCGATATCACATCACGGCAGTATAAACATTCTCGTTGGAAATTTCGATCTGTTAGTTCGTATTGATGTTGACTTAACACTGTTTCCAAACGTTTTTCTGTTAACTTGTTTCTTAATTCGCGATCCTTAGGTAGAATATCGCTTAAGAGATAATATTTCTCATTTTTCGAAAATGTGCCATCTGGTAATTGATCCAATAACATAGTAGTGCAATATTCCTCGAATTCGTGATATTTGAATTCTTTTTGCCAATATTCCAAGTACTCTTCAAGAAAAGCTATTTCTTCCACATCAGCTATAACCAAACGATGGGCCAAAAACAAATGACCCAAAAAATCATCTTTTCCTAAAGAAAATTGCACAAATCATTTGGATCTAAAACAGGTCGATTATTCTTAAAATATTTACCTAAAGGAAAATTGAAAACTATATCACACTTTATGCAGCTAACTGGTTGAAATTGCTGTTGTTGTTGCGCAGACTGGTTTTTATAGTTAAACATTAAAATTGGAAATGCACTACTCTTACATAAATTCTTTCCATTTTCATCCATTTTATTTTATTTAAATTATTTACTATTATTTATTTAAAAAAAATTAGATTGTTTTTCGTGCTTTAGGTAATCAATTTTAATGGAAACCGCCAGTGTTACCTGGTCTACATCGAATTTCAATTTTCAGTATAAAACGAAAATATTTTGGGATTTGACATAGAACTTAGTTACCAAATTCAAAGACAAATTAAAAAGAGAGACAATTTTAGTAAATATGAGTTTAGAAAAAAATTTATGAAATGATCCATTCGCAGCATGCTTTTTAATTTAACATAGATTCATTTGCTAATGTATACTACATGATTTCTTTCAAATTTGTTTTAGACAATTGCTGACCCCGATGAAATTTAATAAAAAATCACTTTTAAACATATATTTTATTCTTAATATATAGAAAAATATAAATAATTGCAAATTGTAAAGTTAACTCTACAAGGGCCAGATTGCAGTTACCATAGTAGATAGGCAATAGTATGGGCAACGATTTATTTTATCTTCTAAAATAAGTATATATACATATAATAATAAATATATAGCGAAGTTGTTATGAAGAAGAATAATCGTTCTCAGATTTTGTATGGAAAATTTCTATAAGGTTAAAAGCGTTCTCTAAGGTTAAAAAAGTTATCTTTTTAGTTTTATAAAATTTTTGTTAGCATTGCATTTTTATAATAAGCAAAAGAAACAACTAAAATATTATATAAATAAAATTATCAGTTTAGTTTAAGTACAAAAAATATGCACGGGATTAATATTTCAAAGACACTGAAAAGATAATTGAATTAAACCTTTTTGTACATTTTTCTTAATTTATTTCTGGTCAGTGCATGTATTTTTATTTGTTATGTATTTTAGATGACATAAAATAAAATTTTTCACATTATAAATAATAATTGTGTATTGTAAAATCGAATCTTTTTCAAAGAGTATCAAATCCTCAAATTATAAATTCCCCTTTCTTTCGTTAATCAATAAGAATTGTTTATTGTTTGTCTCTTGGCAATCATTAATAAAAGTGATCGATTATTGCCTGTTGCATGTTCGGTTTTAGGACGGTAGAAAAAAAAAGGATTTAACGGCTTTATTTAGAAGGTATTTCATCATAAAAATTGTAATCAATAATATAAAAGAGAATAAAAATAGAATGATTACAAAAGTGTGAAAGAAAATAATTAAGTGAAGCCTTATACAAATAGTGTGATAAGAGAAAAAGAAAAAAAATTAATCACCAATAAAAGAAAAAAGAAAACGTCATAGTAAAAAATTACTTCATAAGAAAAGAAATAAAAGAGTAATTTTAAAAGATATTTTTGTGTTTTAAAAAATTTATTGCTTAATTAACTTTAAAATCTGAAATTAAAGTGTTCAAAAACCAACTAATACAGATTTTTTGTGGTAAGTTTTTTTTTCCTTTTTTTTATGTGTAATTTATTTTATGCAATTTTCTTTGTCTCATTTTTTATCTACTGATACTCTTTGTTCATCTCTAAAATATCTATCGCCAACAAAATCACCTGTTTTTTTTTTTAGTATTTTTCTTTACTAATGTATTGCATCTCTCGTTACAAATCGTCCAATAGGATCCTACAGAGATATATTGTATCTTCACTAAGCCTCTTACTCCCCTGTTGTCCCCCTTAAATGTCTTAACCTTGTTTATATTGCTCTCTCTTTTATAATTTCTAGTGTTTTTCACTTAAAATGGATATTTTCTGATACAAGTACTTTTTCAACAGATATACATATATATATCAAGACTTAAAAAGAATGCATAATAAATATTTTATTGCGTTTTTCTCATTAACATTTTTGTTTTTTTTTTGTATTATACTTAATGATATTTATTTGATTTGCTATTGACGCTGGGAATTTCCCTTTCATTTTATTGTGCCTGATGTTATTGTCACATCATTAACAACTGCAATTGCAATAGTGTTGTTTTATGTGATTAAAAAAAAAAAAAAAAAAAAAAAAAAAAAAAATGTAAAACTATTTTATGTTCCTTGTTTTATGTGCTTTTCCTATTTTAAGATAACCGAATGTCTACCATTTATGGGAAAGAAAATTTATTTTTTATTCTTAAAAGGATGTGTGTTCGTGTCTCCTTATGGGTGTAATATGTAATTATATTGAAATTTTTACTACCTCTCCCAGTTGTCTAAGATTTAAATGTAGAATAGGTCTGCACTAATTGCATATTTATCAAAATAATATTTTCCTCTAGTATTTGATCTGGATCTAAGAATAAATTTAGCTTTTATTTCGTACATGTTTATGGGTATGACCGTCTTTTACCGATTACGGGGCATATATGGAATTTGCGAATAACAGGAATTAGAATATTGAGTTGGATAAGTTCGTTTGTTTTATAATTATCGTTCACACATGTTGCTCTCTAAAGAAATCCATATAATGCACAGTTGTTAAGTTTCAGATTTTACGGTATTTGAAAGCAAACTTATATTAGAGCACTCTTGTCAGAGTAAAGAATTTGACAACAGTTTAGCTATTAGTACAAAGAGAGATCTTCTTTAAATTTAATGAATTATTTAGAGAGAAGACCCTTCTGTGATCCAGCTACTTCTCCACCTGAAATGTTCAACAGCGATTGATAGAGCTACCGAATTTGCTTTTCAGAGCCTTTACAATACACTATGATCAGCTGATACGCAGAATTGCGTTTTCTCTTACGTTGTTTTCGTATATATGGAATATATTAAAAGATCAGTTTTAATGATTCGAAATCGATTTAATCTGATTGTTATCTGATATAATTATTAACACTAAATAAATCAACAAAGAATGAATTGCAAATTAATAGATTGACTTGGGGAAAAATGGGAAATATGAGGGTGTTTACCAATTCAACTCCATGCATTCAATTCAAACAGTGTGACATGAAGAGCAAGTGATAGATGGGCCAAATTCAATATAAGTTAAAGTAAATTTTCTTAATAATTACAAACAATTATTATCAATTGAATAAAATATATATGTACTTACAAAAAAAAAAAAAAAATACTACGACGTCAGCTTATTATAGTTGACTGACTGACGTTCGAAATTCCTTAGAACGCCTTTTGAAGTGGGTAATGGCGCGTGAGAAAAAGTCACAAACACAAACATATAAAAATAATATAAACAGAATTTACACATTTTTCCATTTTTTCAGTGTTTTTCTCTTTAAAATTCTTGTTTTAATTCATTTTCTTTTCTTTTCTCTCGTTCTTTTTGCTTCTTATTGATTTGTTTTATATAAATAATTTATAAATATATAATTATTTGTGTTAAAAATATTCTTGTTTTGGCTTATAATCGTGTGTGTTTTGTTTTATTTGTTTCCATCTACTTGAGTATAAAATTCTAAAAGCAAGTGAAAGTTAATGTTTAATTTAGAGGATATATAAACATTTTAAAAATAAGGTGTTCATACGTAAAAATATTATTTAAAAATACAATATATGCATATAAATATATGAGCGTTGTTGTTTCCGGTCTAGCACTCAATTCGCCATCGATTGCCAACATTAGTTTTGCTTGCTTTCGACCATTTATGTATATATATGTGTGTTTCTAATATATATCCTACGTTGATATATATACATATATATAATATATGTACACATACATACATATATATATATATATATATATATATATTAATGGTATTCAACAAATTTGAATCGATTCTTTGTAATTTTATTTATTTTATTCGTTTCTTTTAATGTTATCTATTGTGGTAATGAAGCCTTTGAGGTTCTATTTTGTTTTCAAACAAGACCAGGTGCAATTTTGTTATTTTGCCAAAGGTACAAATACACACACACACACACACACACAGACTATTTGCATGATATAGTAGTAGATTATTCACCTGTTAGTCTTTCTACCTTTCTTTATGTCTACAATATATTTTTAGACTTTTCTTTAAAGTAATCCCCAATATCTCATTATCCATAAGCGAATAATCCATGCTAGAAATATTGTTTCTCTTAAATACATTCACTTATCCATTATAAAATTCTCGGGAACACACTCGTAATTTTGCCATTCAGGAAGATGTTCTTACGGGCTAATTAAATTGTATGTTATAATTGGCTTAAATTCAAGAATTAATGTTACACCCTTTGGATACACTGAAAACTGAGCATTTTTTTTTAAATTTATATAAAAAAATGAAAAGATTTATAAATATTTAAGATAAACAAAAATTATTTTTTTCGGAATTTTGGAAGATAAAACAGAATCGTGGCAAACCTTATAAAAAAAATGTTTTTTTTTTTGTTTGATCGCTCCCACAGTACCGTTCACAATTTTTCTGAAATTAATTTATTTATTTATAATTTATTTATTACGATATTATATATATATATATATGTATATATATATATGTAAATGAATTTAAAGCATATGATTGAAGGCATCGAGTAACTTAGATCATATGTACCTTTGTTGATATTTTTACTAACTTTGTCGCAATGATATTTGAACCCACCTATGCCGACTTCTTAGTGATACTTCCTAACAACTTAACCACGATTGCATGAGTTTTTCTGAAATATTTATAATTTTCTATAAATATATTAGGAGTATGGATGAATACCTGCGGAATATTTAAACTAATTAATGTTTAGCATAAAAAAGGTTTACATGAGACATTTTATTCAAAGCACACTGCTCCATCGCTAACTACTATTTTTTTTTCCTTTACGCAGATTAAAAATTCCGTGTAGGAAAAAAAGTGATTGTATATAAAGAGACCAATTGTTTGGGTATAGTCATAAGAATAGAAGACTTGCTCGGATAGATAATAATTCATTGAACGTAATCATCGAGTATTAATCAGAAGGGGAAACATTTGCTGATAACAGCGGGAATGATAGCACATTCCAAATTAATGAGGCTAACGTTTCCTGAATGTGCTGCTGTATGGAATCCAATTTAATCGGGTTGTAAACTTACGATATTATCACTTTCACCAATGGCATGAATTGCTGTTGATAGCGCCCCCTAGTAATAGTTTCATTTAGTTGTAACAAATCTTAATATATCATACCCTAGCTGGCATCCGTGGATATTCAGCTTTATCTTCCGTGTTAATAGTTCGATGCAGTCTGTAGCATTCTTTATTTGGGCCTTGGATATCGTAACTTTTTTATTGTTCATTGTTTATAGGATATTGTAACGATTCCATTATTTATTACCCGTAACGGTTCAGCAGCACCATCCTTTGAATTAAATGGAAATGGTAAAGTTTTTCGTATATGATATATGTAAAATACTCGATCTATTCAACCTCAAAAACGATGTTTCTTGTTTACTTGAATCAGCTATACTGCGTTTAACGGTTGATATTAAGTACTATCAAGTCTCGAAGATTCAGGAAGAAAGTCACATAACCAGTTAGTCAAAAAAAAAAAAAAAGTAACCAAGATACTGGAGATAAGTCTGAAAGTAAAGGCTTCCTCCAACAAAATTTTTACCAAACCAAAAAAAAAAAAATTGATAAAAAAAATATTCGAAAAACAGATTGATAGCCACTTGTGAATACTACTTTAGAAGGAAAAAAAAGAAGAAAATTTCAATTAGATGAGAAATATAAAAAAAAGTATTTGAAATTTTGAATCTCAATTCGACAAAATTTTTAGTTTACACCTAATTCTAGTGACCTTGAAACGGCGGAATTCTAGTTAGAATCTTTTTATTAATACCTGACAAGTTATCTAGCGGGTTTAAAACATCTCTGATACGGCTATACCACTATACTTTAAAAATAGGCTCGCGGGTCATTTGTCTTTAAAGATTAATTTAGAATTATTATCCATGTTTTGCGTTCACTGAAAATGGATGAAAGATTTGTTAGCTTAAGAGATGGAATAGATCGTGCCATCTGTCCCTTACTCTTAGAATCCTTTCAGCTGCAAAAATTGAGAGAGAAATGTGAAACTTTATCAATTTATGGGCGGTTTAAGGGTGCATTCAAGTTTAAATTTAAAACTGTTCTTTAGCCATCTATAGCAGCGGGAAAGAAATTACAATATTACAGCAGATATAGTTCATATATATATAGCCATTGCACACTTTATACAAGTAAACTAGCCGCAGGTAAATAGTTTTTGTTAGACGTTGTTGTCTATTTAATATATGAATTCAAATATCGATTATGAATATTTGGCTGCTTTTTATTTATATATTATCTTTACTTTATCTTTGAATCAGTTTACTGGCACGCATATATGTATACATATATATATATCGTTCGCATATATTTTTTCTTCCTAAAAATATATTGAATCTGTGCCTAATTTTATCTCAAAGTTTGAACAAGTTTCATTAGCAAACTTTTTCTACGCCGCTCTGTGAGATACATAGAAAAAATAGATTAGTTATGCTAAGTTTAATAGCATTTCAAACATTTATGGGGAAACACATGTTTTGTATATACTTTGTTTTTTTAAAAAATGCATCACAAGCACATAGAGAGAGCAGAGCAGCGAATGTGGTAAGCGAAAGCGCGAATTGTTAGTTATTTGCAAAAATTCAGTAGAAACGTTTCAAGATCTTAAGATGATGCTCGCTCTTATCGTTCAAGCACAGCTTGTTACGACGAAAAATATGTTGCAACTAAAGTGACTGAGCGTTTTCTTTTTTGAAGACATGTTTTGTTATATTAAAGCTTTTACTCTGTTCTTACTAGCGGGTGCAACCATTTTGCTTTTGATAATTATTCGGTATTTTAAACGATTTTTTGCATAGACTCAATATTAAGATAATTATTCACTGAAAGACATTTCCTCTTTCCATACACAAGTTCATAACACCTACTAAATAGAACCTACGACATTAAAACAAGAAAGAAATTACAGTCAACTGAATCAGTTAATGGATACCAGTTGTTGGTTGTTATTGTTTTTATATTGAGTACACATGTTATGATCGATTTGTTAGATCATTTGCAACATATAACAGGTGGGATGAAAAGTTCATAGGCTGACACATAGATGGCGTTACTAGTATTAAATTCATATGATTTTTAGTTAGACCTAACCTTCAAAAGACAGCTGTTTCATTATTAGTATGTGAGTTTAGTGAAGGAATTTTTGTTAGTTTGAAAAAATGGATAAAAAGCAATTTCGTGTGTTAATAACGCATTGCTTTTTGGCCAAAAAAAAATACTATTGAAGCCAAGGCTTGGTTTCGGGCTTTGCACCAAAGAAAAACAACCGTAGAGAAGTGGTTTGCTAAGTTCAAACGAGGCGAAATGAGCATCGAGAACGATGCACGCAGTGGACGCCCCAAAGAGGCTGTTATCGACGAAAACATCAAAAAAAGTCCACAAAATAATTTCGGATAACCGTAAAGTGAAGTTAATTGAGGTAGGTGAGACCCTAAAGATATCAAAGGAATGTGTTGGACATATCGTGAATGAATATTTGGATATGCGAATGCTCTGTTCTAAAAGTGACTGTCGTAGCGAGCTCAGAATCGACCAAAAACAACAACGAATTGATGATTCTAAGCAGTGTTTGGACCTATTCAAATCGATATGTGACAGTCGAATTGACAGTCAGCCGAGTGGACTGCACGTGATGAACCGATTCGAAAGCGTTGCTTTATGCTATAATTCACATACTAATAGCGCAACAGCTGTCAAATTTATACACGTCTCTTTTGAAGATTAGGGCTAACTAAAAATCATATGGATTTAATACTAGCAACGCCATCTATGTGTCGGCCTACGACCTTTCAGCCCACCTGGTAGAAATATACGCTATAAACTTCCTAAGTAAAGTAAAGAACAGGATCCGTCCATCTGTCTGCTTATTTTCTCATTGGAATCACGATTACGTTCTCAAAACTGTTCATATACAGCAACTTGATATCAAGTTAATTTCGAGAATAAACAAAAATGTTTATAGAATTTTCGTAAAACAGTGAAAGTTTGAAATTTTTACATGTACCGCTTAGTATCTTTATTTTCTGTTTTTTTCAAAGGCTCTTATATAATATAATATAATAAATTTGTCAAGAAACTTATTTTTTTGTTTAATTCGTATTAAACTTGCTTACGTAAGAGTAATTGCAACGGAATGCTGATGTTTACAATGCTTGTTACTGTTGTAAAACTACCCTTCATTAGTAAAGAAACAATCAATGAAAACATTATAGTCCGACAAGGGCGACCATTAAATATCCTACGCCACTTTATCATTTACTTTCGCGGAAAAAATACTGCTCATTATACCTTATTTCCATGCAAAGATATGCTTTACTTGGATGCCTTTAGGGGGAAAGAAATCTAAAGTGTGAACTGGACCTGGTCTATATTTAACAAAATTAATTTTTCTCTCAAAGATCTTACCTTTCTAATATTTCTGCTATAAGCACTAAAAATATTGGACTTTATTATTATCGCATAAAGAGATTCAAACGTGGTGGCAATCTAGTCCAAATTAATTTCTATATCAAATTACTCTTAAGAACTCGTGTTTGCATCATAAAATATGAAATAATGGACTTTTTTGCCATATAAAGGCCTATTTTTCATTGATAGAGTTATGACGGTAGTTCGAAATATGGTCTCATTCGAAATTTTTCTAACGATTTTTGTCGAAAAATATTAAAAATTTGCCATAGTTGTTATATAAAGACTCATTTCAAATATGGCGCTTTTCGAAGAATTGTCATAGAAATGGTCCGTTTATATTAATTTTCAACAGTGTTCACCTTTGCACCACTTCTGGTAAAATTTCTCAAAAATAGTGATCTGCAGATTGAACACAAGAATTCGTGGACATATATCAGACAGACAGACGGACAGACAAATTTAACTTGATTTAGAAAATAATTCTGTGCTTATCTTAAGCCTTTTTTGGTGTTACATACATCCGCACATTCTTTACCACAAGTAGTGTAGGATATCAAAAAATAAATAAATATCAGCATACATTAGTTATCACAGTTAACGACTTAAGGCGAATATAATATTCTTCTAATATGTGTACGTGTGTGTCTTATTGAGTTTTTTTTTTCTTTCACATTCTATTAAGCATAATATGGTGGGTGATGTGTTGTAGGCTAAGAAAAATTGTTTTTTGATTCAAAGCTTATTATTTATTGTACATTTATGAAATTGTTAAATATATTATTTTTATTAAATTTTGACTACTTTGTATAGCAGTATGTACGCCTTAAAATAGCGACCACCTTTTATGCTTACACATGACTGAAAACATTTTTATTGAATTTTTGGCAACATGCGTTAAAATGAATTAAAACGAAAACAGCATTTTTTTTTAAAAATTTTAAATTTTTTTTTTCATTTATTTATTTATTTATTTATTTATTTATTCATTTTGTTAAGATGTTTCTTTTTTCACACGACATTTCTCTCTTCGCCTGCACCATAATTCATAATCTGCAAATACGAATTTATTTTAATTCTTTTGACGTAAATCTCTCCCCCGTTGTACAATACGGTAAAAAAAAGGCAAGAAAAAGAAAACAGAGGCAATACTTACCGACAGCATGTTTCTGGCTAATTGTGAAGGTTGTTTACGTATATATATATATACATGTATAAATCCAAGTATCTCTTTGTATATCGAAATTGTATAAGTGGGCATAAACAATCTTCTGTAACAGCTTTACGTAAATTTTTAATGGTTTCTTTATAATTTTATTTTTAACGTTAGGATTATATGGTACACAAAGCCAGCTAAAATCGATTAAGGAAAATAAATATCCTTTAATTTTTTTTTAAAAATATATTTTTTCATATCGATTGTAATGCTTAAATTGTAGGATCGGTAAATCAAATTTTTATTGAATCCATGTAAAAGGTTAAAAAATTGTTATCCATTTATCCAACTAGTTTTACTAAAAACGCTAAGAATTAAATATTTAATGCTTTCTATTGCGAATAGAGTAATAATAGTAGAATTGATATTCGACTTAATATGTGTGATATATAATACCCATAATCATCAAAGAAAACTAATGAAGATTTGATCATTCGCTTTAATGAGAAGTAGCGTACAGTTCAGTCTGAGTATCGTTCGATTTTTTAAACATTTAATAAATCGAATCGAATCCCCTCTGTTATGATGACTGACTGTAACAATAAGCAGATTAATATTCTTTGTGGTAAACTTTTTCATTATGTTATACGCATGTGTGATTTTTACATATCTCATCACATGCACTATGTTAGTTTTTAGTATGTTTAGTACATTTTTATGTAACGTTTACGATAGATTAACAGCACAAATGTTTACATAGTCTGCATTTTTGTATCAGAGCAACATTTTATGTTATAGTTTTGCTCAAAAAAAAAAGAAAACACTTACATTAAGCACTTACTCTTACAGTGCTGCCATACATAAAGTATCTTTACGATTTTCTTTAATCAGCAATATTTCTTTCAAAAAAATATGTATGACGAACCTTTTTTTTGTTGTTTTTGCAGTTGTACACGTGTGAAGTAACCTATGCCATTTATAATCTTACCTTTACTAATGACACAACAATGTATTTTAATAATTTCAATCTGCTAGGAACTTGGGCGTTTTGTAACGAATACATTTTTAAAAATTCCTTATAATTTTGGCACTATAAGATATACAACATATTAAAGGGACAGGTTCGATAATGTAGGTTTCACAACATATAAAGGGAATAATTCATTCCTTAGAAGTCAGGTAGCATTTGAAAATGATATTCATATGCATAGTTAAACGGTACGTTCAACAATTGAAAGTCTTGAGAAAGTTGTGTCCGCGTATATATAGTCACATATAGTAATATAAAATTTTTCGTTGGGATTATTCGAAAACAAAACGCGCGTCAGCCGTTTACGGTGGTCCGTGATCCGAACCGCGATCGAAAACCCAAGCTTTAAGTATAATTCTTTAGATCAAAACAATTTAATTTCCTTTACAGGCTTGTAATAGAAAATCGTGATGATCGTTTGAGTTTTACTTTTCATGTATATATATAGCATATATTCGTTATATATTATATCATATATAATAATGTAAGAATATTGTCCAATAGAACAAAATGTGTTTTCCATTTATTCAAAAAACGAAAAACCTTTACTCACGATTATCTAATGTATATAAAACACACATCTAGATTTGGACGACATTCTTTTTTCAATATATTGTTCGGCCTTTGCCATTATGTGCGTTCTCCATGGGATATCTTACAAGTCAGGATCCTTTTGAGATAATTTTCGATGACCTGTTTGCATATAGCTGTTAATAGCTCGGCCATAACTTGACGGATATTCAAAACGTTAAGGATTTGCGAATTGTTCACGTAAATTCGATTCTTTAAGTAACTTCATACAAAAAGTCCAGCGGCGACAAATCGTAGGATCTTGGTAGCCACAATGCCACAATGTAGCGTTTTGTGTGGCTTGTGGTACCGTCTTGTTAAAACTACATATTTTCAACATGCATGTATTCAATTTCATCTCAAGAAAAAATTGATAATCATGTGACAGTAGCGATCAGAATTGATGGTTTGTGTCAAATTTAAAAAACTACGGGCCCATCATACCTCTAAAACAAACATACAGTGATTTGTAGGTTTTTACTACTCAGGATGTAACAATTTTGCTTGTTGATATATCTATCAAGCGAAAAACGATCCCAATCACTGAAGAAGGATCGATGCGAAAAATCGCCATTCAAACGCTCTTTTTCGAGCACCCAATTAGCGTATTTTTTACTCATTGTATGGCCGACCCGCTTTAGATCTTGCCTTAGTTGTATTCTGTAAAGATGGATATGCAAATCCAAATAAAAAATATGCCATTATGTGCCTTAAGGTAGGGCAAAATGCTAGGCGGGCAGTGTAATGGACAAATTTCGATTTTCTTCGACACTTTCACAGACAGCACCAGTATTTTTAGCTGAGCGTGCTGAGCATGCATTCGGTCATCGATCTTACAGATGCAGTTTCATCAAACTTCTTCACAGCCTATAGTGCGCTCAGCTGGACCATAATCTACTCGTAACGCACGAAACACACTTTCTACGGAATTGACATTTTTGTAGTAAGTTTCTAATGTTTTAACACGTTAATAAGTGGTCATAAAACGACTTATATTACGGAAGGCAAACATTGCACTAAACGTATGATGTTCTGTTCTGGCAGTTCTATTTTACATATGATAGTGAAACAAGGTTGCCAAAATCGGATCGTGAAATGGATAACCCTACATAATTAAAGTTCCAAATGCAACCGATCCATTGTTTCTAACTGTGCTTACATTGTCGATAAAGACGTGAACCTAAAATGAAACATCGATATAGCACAATTTACTTAAGGAGTTACAACAGGTCTGTGCAAATTTGATATCCTTGCGATCACTAGATTGAAATAAGTGAAGCGATTTTAGTGACGATACTTTTGTTATTTTCAAAGCAATGGAAAATTTCGAATTTCATCTGGAGATTAAATATTTCCTTACGATGGGAAAAAAATTACGTCCAATCTCGTCATCGACTTGAAATGTGCAACTCTTCTTTGTTGAAAGCTGCAATTTGTCCGTGATATGCGGATTTTAAATTAAAAAATATACAACCTCCCCCCCAAAAAAATAAGAAAATTATTCTTGGTAGAGAAAAAGTATGGTAAAAAGAGATAGCGGACTTTCTAGAGATAGTA
This sequence comes from Glossina brevipalpis, assembly GCA_000671755.1. Lineage (NCBI taxonomy): Eukaryota > Metazoa > Arthropoda > Insecta > Diptera > Glossinidae > Glossina > Glossina brevipalpis. Next base: position 299,070 of record KK351094.1, read on the forward strand.
CATACCCAATTTTGCACGAAACATCGCAGTATGTGCCAGTCTATCTTTTTAAAATAATGCTTCCGGAGAAAAATTGGGGTCAAATGTCCTTTGCGGATGGCAACTGAAGCCTATTTTGAATTGTACCACATTTGGAGGAGATAGAAAAACGAATGAAGTAAAATTTTGCAAAAAAAATTAGTATTTTCTCATCTAATCCCGAAAATTATTGGCCTATATAAAATTAAATCTACTAAGAAAGCCTTAGCTCGTTCTCTTAGCCATTGACGGTTCAAATCTATTGTCCGTATTCGGAATATGGTAAAAGTATTAAATATTTTTTTTTATATGAATCGTAAACAACTACCGCATATTTAAACTGTTTGATTTTCTTCCAACTTTTTCACACCCACTCGTTTTAATGAAATTCGACATTAAATTTTTGAAATGAAATTTTGATTTTCAAAACGAAATCTTTTTCAATGTTTACTATTTATGATATTTTCTAAGAAATATACTTATATAGAGTCAGATGTTGTTCGATTTTCAATATGGCACGGCCTTGTAAAGCGGTGCTGATACATAGCTCATGCGCTACAGATATTTTTAAGGTTTCAAAAATTGAGGTAATACACGGTATTTTATTGCCAGAGGGAGCTTTGATCTGCTCGATTGATATACCGATGATATGTATCGAGTTCGGTACGTGGATCATAAATCTTCCCGCCTCGTATTCGTAAAGCCTGGTACATGGGCCATAGGTCTCTCAGACCCGGATCCATAGCCCCCGGTCCAATCTGGTACTTGGACCATTTTAAAAATATTAAAATAATCTTGACCCAGCAGTTTACTGACACGTCTTGGACAAACACTATTGAAAATGGATTTGATCGGACTATTTTTACAACCTCAATCTGAGGACTACTGCCTATTTACATATTAGATCTGGGAGAACTTCTCAGTTTTTTTTTAAATATTATGGACGGTTCGTGCCTACTTCCAGGCGAGAAATTCAACATCAAAAAAATTACCAAACTTGTTCTGTAGTTTATGAGTTCTCTTAGAGTAATTTCTTAAAGTTACCAAATGAATGACTAATTAATTTACATGTAATATCTGAGGGATTTCAATAATTCACTCTCTTATGCAGAACGGAAAAATAGTGCAATTATTAATGGGGAATGATTTAAATATTATACAAGAAATAAGAGGAGAAATCTTATATGTTATGATGAGTATAAAAGCATTAAAATGCAGAGCCGAATAAAAATTTCTTGCAAAAATACTGACGACGTCACCACAATTAACAGAAAACAGCTGTTTGTTTACTCTACACAGCAAACACTTTATTGATTTTAAATCAGAGAATATACGGGTAACAGAAACGTTTGCAGAGTTTTTTGCTTTTAGTTTGTTTTGTAAGAAAAAACTAACATTAAATGTTAATTATTTAAATATTCTCTTAGTTTTCGAAGAGTGTTTAAATCGTTAACAACGACAAGTCATATGGTCCATAAGTTTTTTTGTAATTCGTAATAAAACAGATGCGAGAATAAAATTATGAATCAAATTTTAGTTGAATTTTATTACAATAAATAAGACGATGGACATTGATCAGCGATTGTTTCTAAAGAAAAAAAAAATTTAATAATAATATAAAAAATTTGCTTTCGACGTCATTAGCTACTAACTTTTACCCTCACGTTTGCTCTAATCTTATCGATTGATAGCAGAATAATTCAAGTACTCCGTAACAAGTTTGATGCAATATTGTCTTTTAAAAATAGAAATAAAAATTGTATTTTGTTTTTAATATTCATACATCGCTGCAAATATATTTTGTCTATTATTATGAGAGGGAAAAAATGTAAGTTGTTCTTTTTTTTTTTTTTTTTTTTTATTAAATATTGAAATTAATATAAACATTTCCATTGGAATCTATAATAAAAACAATTTCCCCTTTATTTACGAAATGTGTTGAAAGTAGTAAAATACATTTACATTCAAATAATTGTTTGCTTTAAATTTTGTGTAAATCATTGAATTTTCATATTTAAACGCAAATATAATTGTTGATAGGGATAGAATTCGATTATATTATATTCGAATATTATTCGTGAATTGACTATTTATTGTTAAGGCATTCTGCTAAAAAGTCGTATTAAGTTTGAGATCACTAGACGCAAGGGTTTTCTATTAAGGACGCGCATTAACGAGCTTCATCTGTAAGGAAATTACGTTTTCGATCTTCTTATGGTAAACTATGCCATCATATACTGGAAACATCTAATTTCGACAATAAGTACGTAATCAGAAAAACAATTAGTTCGCGAAAAAGGCACATTACTCACAAGTTTTGATTATTATAAATATTATCTCGCGCACGACTGCAATATTTCCTTTTGTTTTTACTTTTTTTGATATTTTTCTTCATTTGATATTGAATGGAGATTGATTTGAATGTAAAATGAAGTTGAGTTGGAATTGAATTGAGATTAAATCGATAATGAATTGAAATTGAATTGATCTTAAATTAAAATGTAATTTTAATTGAATTGAAATACAACTGAAATTGAATTGAGATAAATGTGAAATATATAATGAATTGAAATCAACTTAAATTGAAATTCAAGTGAAAGTGAATTGAAATAATTTTGAAATATATATTGAATTGAAATTCAACTGAAATTGATACGAAGTTGAATTGGTTTTGAATTGAAGCTGAATTTTATTTAAGCTGAAGTCCAGCTGACATTTAATTGATATTAAATTGAAATAGAATTCTAATATATATTGAATTGAAATAGAATCGTAATATATATTGAATTGAGATTCAACTGACATCAAGTTGAATTGAATTGGAATTTCAATTGAATTAAATATTAACTGAAACTGAGATCAAGATGAATTTGAACGGAATTATAATTGACTTGAAATTCAAGTGAAAGTGAATTGAAATAAATGTGAAATTAATATTGCATTGAAATTCAATTGAAATTTCGATTTGAACTTGAATTGGTTTTGAATTGAAACGGAATTGTGTTTGAATTGAAGTTCAATTGAATAATTAATTGATAATTGATGCTAAATCTAAATAGATGTGAAATATATATTGAACTAAAATGAAACTGAGTTAATTTTGATTTGAAATGGAATTAAAATATTAAATTAAAGTTCAACAGAAATTGAAATGAAATTCAATTGGCTTTGATTCAAAACGTAATTAAAATATTAAATTCAATTTCAAAAGAAATTGAAATGAAATTGAACTAGTACTTAGTTATAATCGAATTAAACGTTAAATTTAATTTGGTTTGGATAAAGGATTAAGCCCTCACCTATCACAAATGTCCAGGAGAGTCGGTTTATCCTTAAGAAAAAATCCTTATGTATTTCAATAGTGACTTTCTTATCTCTCTTTTTTTTTTAAATACGGCAGGAATAATTTGTTGGTTACTTTTAGTGATCAATACGATGCTAAATCCAGAATAAGGAAAAACTCTGTTTATCCTGGAGAAACTTAGTCTTCCATAAAGATAACGCATATATACTGAAATTTACTTCTTTACCATTTCATCTTATCGTCTATGAAAAGTTTATCGATTACGCCGAAGCATATCAAGTGTATGAAAAATTTTATAAAAAAAGACTTCCGTAGGACCACTAAAATTTGTTTACAAAAATTTTGAAATTGTTTTTCATAGAATTTTTAATTTTTATCTTCAAATGAAAAGAAATATTACAATTTGCTAAATTACAAATACATTCATAAAGGGATTTGCTTCAATTATGTTAATATTATCTTCCTGTGTTTATATGAAGCATTATTGTTGTTGTTGCGGCGTCATAAATATTTTTAAATTCAGTTGTCATTTGTTTTTATGTTTTTTTTTGTTTGTTTTCTGGGTGGAAATGAAAATTCTTTACATATTAATGATTATTTTTTTTCTAAATTTGAAAAGTGAAGCGATTCGCTTAAGAGGAAATATTTTTCATGCGGGTTTTTCTGCGAATATATGGAAACATTTCGTTGAACACAATTTGCCGTAGTAGTAAATTGAAAATCAATTTTTTTCAATTCAAAAGTAATTAAACAAAAAAGATTTTTTTTTATCTAAAGAATTAAAAGAAGAAGAGATAAGGCGTCTACTTTTTAATTATGTTCATATAAGTTTCTAAAATTTTTCTACATAGAATAAAGTTGCCTAATTTTGAATTAACCATAAATTTTGTAGACGGTTTTTCTATTCCATTTTCATTTAGAACTTGCCAAATAAAGAAAGATTAAGTTTTATTTGAATTTTTGATTTTTTAAATATTAAAAAATTTGATTTTTTAAATATAAAAACTCACCATGTAAATTGGAACCTATAACTATTTGATAAATGTAGTATACAAAGCATGTTAACGTAAAATAAAGTAAACAATTAGTAGTTATTCGAATTTTCCAATATAGATCATCTAAATCATCTATTGTCTAAAATTTGTGATCAAGAAAATTGTCTTATCACAAACGGGACTTCCGAAACCCAGGAAATTAAACTTGTTTTGATTGAACACTTAACATCCATCACCTTAAAACAATAAATAAAAAGGTACCTCCTCAATTGTGAATACGGAAATTGGTATTCTTATTCGTATACGAAAGTCCACCAGGTTTCAGAAAGTGTCCGAATGTACGAGCACTATTTTGTGAATCAATATTCGCTTTAGATTATAAGTTGAACTTTTTGTTATTGTATACTGAGGCGTTGCACTTGTTTTCAAATATAAATAAATTTTCTTCTTCAGCCTTCTACTTCAATTTTTCGTACCATAAATCTTATAAAATCCGGTATATGTGATCAAACTAAATTTGAACAGTGCATTATGTTGAGACTTTTCTAGATTTTTCTTGGACAATTCTGATATAATACTATAATTACTATATATATATATAACTATAATTTCGTCACTTGATAATGGATATAAAAATTTACAAAATATAAATATACTTGTTAGATATTTATATTCCATAAATGACTCTACATTCCAATTATTCCTTTATATGGACGTTTACTTAAATGTATGATAAGATTATATAATAAAATAAAATTTTTATTTAATATTTATTTTATTTTATTTTATTTTTTTTTTTTAGGTTTGGAATTCTATTAAATGATGGCCAAAAATGGCGGCTAAACCACCAAAGCCGCCAGGAAATCTAGTGAAATTTTTATCATCCTCAAATAACAACAACAACAATAATAATAGTGACAACAACGAAAATAATTTGCCATCATCAGTGTTAAGTATTACCGGTGAAAATTATTCTGCTCAACCATTAAAAGTTTCAACAAACTGTAATTGTCGAAATATCGCCATTATGCACTTATTTCATGAAATGAAGCAAGAGTTCCCCACACTTCCCGATACGGTTGTGGCGCAATGTGTAAATGAGAATTGCCATCAGCGCGAAAATTGTATACAAATGTTACGGCAGGAATTGGAATTGAATCCGATCCCGGCGCAAACATATCCAGCCAAAGTTTTACATCCGTCCATCGCTAATAGTACAACGATGCCAGTGCATAGTTCTTTAAGACCTCCAGTGCAACAGAAACCACAGACTTTGCAGAAACCGCCCGTAAAACCATTAAAACCGATAAGACCGGCTCCTCAACAGCCACCGTTTCCTCCACCACCGCCGCCACCGTCGCTGCCGTTGAAAAAATCTCTTAAAGGTATACAATTAACTAAAAATAAAGTAGACAAAGAAAAATCTTCAAAAGGTGCGATTAACCATAACAGTGATAATGTTGCATCGACTAGCGTTAAAGATGATCAGGCTAATATGAATAAAAATCTTGTTACTCCGAGTAAAATATTGCCTCCCGGCGGTATTAATCAGGATTGCTCAACACCGTCATCGGCCTCTGCAATAAATTTTAAAGATACAGAAGAGTTAACTTTGCCGCCTCGACAAAGGCCAACAACTTTGAATTTAAATGGCAACCACCAACAACTACGTCATCAGCAAGAACAACGTCAGTTATTAAATATACAACTGCAACAGCAATTTCAACAACATCGTCATAAAAACATGCAGCCCTCAAACATTAACGCAAAGCCCTTGCGCAAAGCACCCCTACCTCCTGTAGCTCCCAAACCAACAAACATTAACAGCAACGTCAAGCAATTTCATCAACATCAGGCTATAAACAATAGCGGGAATGCATCGTCAAATGTTAACAGTCCATTATCCGAAGCTGAAATATCTGTAAATGTATCGTTATCAACGCCTTCTCCGACATTCTCATCAACGCAACAAACTACGCCAACTCACCACCAACGGCAGTTAAAAGTTAACAAATCTCCTATACGACATCGTTCAGTCATCAGTTTGCAACCGGAGCCACCGTACTCGCGTGATTTTGTTATTTCTACTTCCGCTAAAACACCTACTAATTCGGATTGCACTGCTGGTAACGGTGCGGGTTCTTTTCCACATACCCCAAGGAGTCTTGCTTCTGTTAATCTAACGTTACGTCAGCCAGTTGTAATCGGCGATAATGAAAGTAACTCTGTACCACTTTTGCAGTCCTCCACCATAGATATATCGGCGGGTCCCTGTTTGCCGGGTTCGACTGGTAGCGATCTCACTTATTCCAGTACATCTTATGATGTTAGGAGTCGATGTCAAAAGAATTTTAGCATAACTGTGACAGATGAAGAAAACGTTTTTAGGGCAAGTCGATTAAATCACTCTACACTTCAAAATCAAGTAAATATTAACAAAAAAAATTAATTCACATTTTTAACGATATTGTTATTAATATTGTAATTATCTAATTAATAAATAGCAACAATTACAGCAACAACTGTTATTACAACACCAACAACATTTATTGCAGCAACAACAGCAGCAGCAATTTCACAATTATTTGATTAATAAGAAAAAAAGTGAAGAAAGTGGTAGTGACGTTCAAAAAAGTGAAAAAATGTGCCAACCTCCACAACAAGCAGAAGATGGTGAGTTTGTCTTAATATGATGCGGTCACATGATTCGAACAATCAACGAAAATAATTTACAACAAACTTTCAAAATGAAAGCAAAACATTGCGAACATTGTAAGATAATTTGTTAAAAGCGTGAAAATTGGCGAATCAAATTAATGCGTGAATATTTATAAGTGAATCACAACAATATTCAAATTCGAATTATTTCCATCGACTGAGATATATCAAGTTTCAGATTTTTTCTCGTTAAAAATCTTCAATAGGAGATTGTAAAAGTAGTTACGAATATGACTCAATTGATTCAGATAATGTTCGCACTTGACGTACTTTACCTACGATGCATCGCATTGTGTAGTAACAAAATCAAAGCCCTTCTGAAAAGTCTCCCATGCACGTTAGCATTTCTTGGGATAAAAGTAAAATTTTAAAATTTAAAAGTTTTTCATAAATTATTAAAAAAAAAAAAATTTTTTTTTTATAACATAAAGAGTTTTTTTTGTATTTTTAAATATTACTAGAAAGAAAAAAAGTTTTTTTTTCAAATTTACGATTTTTTAGATTTTCTTGCTGAGATCTTGCAACGGCAAAAAGAGAAACGCGATAAGCTGGCAGCTGCATTGCGAGTGAATAAGAGACGATTACATCAAGTAAATGAAGAAATAAAAATATTAACCGAACCGGTTAATCCCGGATTCACTCAAATGCTTGAAAATGAAGTACAAAGGCTAAGAGTAGAGTGTGACGCAGTGTTTAATGAAATTGATAATGCGAAGCGAAGTGAGAATGATACAAAATTAAAATTAAAATTTTGTATTAACTTCAAATATTTCGTTAAAGATTCGGATAGCAGCTCTGACGTATCACAACATCAACAATTATCAACACAATCTCAACCATTCCTTCAGCAAAGGCCCGATGTATCCTCAATACGGCCACAATCACCATCGCAACGGACTAGTCCAGATTTTATACAACATCACAGTAGTAGTCCTTCAACACCCCGTACGTCTGCTCCTCATCATAATCTCATCTCAAGCCCAATTGGTAGTCAATCGACTTTATCACCAGAACCACGTCCATGTTTTCAGCATAATAGTTCCGTTAACAACGTACACGATGAAGAAATTTTTTCTGTTACCGAAGCGACTGCTGGTGGTGGTGATAATGATAATGATAATGATGAAGATGAAGATGAACAATTAGAACATTGGGCATGCGAGATGTGTACATTCCGTAACCATCCACTGCTAAATATATGTGAAAGCTGTGATAATATTAGAACACTACCTGGTACGCTAGCAAATTTTTCACGTCCAATAACTAATGCGGCCGCTTCCTCGAATGCATTAAACAATCCAACAACCATGACAGGCAGTTTAGAGCACGATGCTAATTTAGCTCAACAACAATTGTCACATTTTGCTTTGCATACGTGATTAAATGTTATGTTTTTTTGCTACAGCTTTTTGCATGCATTTTTTGAAAACAGCTTGCAATTATTAATTAATACCTTTTTGTTTTTTTTTTTTTTCAAATACATAAACAAAATATGAAACAAAAATTTATATATAAAGTTTTTGTTTTGTATTATTTTACGTGCCGATTTCCATGTTTGTTTTTATATATTAATATTTATGGTAAACTTACATTAATTCAGTTTAAGGTTTGCTTCGAACTGTGATTGTGTAAATGATTGATTGAGTTTGTTACAATAGCATTAGGGAAAACAAAAGAAACAAATTTATAAATTAAAAATTTAATAAAATTTAAAAGTTTCCCCTTAATATGAAAAACTAAACACTTATTTTTTTGTTTTTTTTTTTTTTTGGTGTTTCAATTCGTTTTCCTATCAATATTTTCAAATTTACTTTTCAGCTCCTGTACTAAGTAGAGAAGATATACATATAACTTTATCACCTGGTGAAAACAGTGAGTTCTTCTTACATAAAAAAGATTTCAAATATCGCGATTTACTTTGCTTTTTACTTTATCTTTTTTAGGAATCGTACATTCTTGGATTGTTTCCTGACAGTCAATAAAACGATCACAACCTTAACTTGTTGTGATCTAAGAACTTTGGCCATAGTTGAATTAAGAACAGGCTATCAAATGTCGTTTTGCAAACTTTAGTCAAATTGAAGTGAATATATATATATTATAATGAATGTATATATGTGTGTATATTATAATGACTTTATAGGTTAAGTTGAAACTTATTCTTGTTAAACTAGGCTGCTGGCAGCTTTTAGAATTAATTTTGTGGTTTTATAATAAATGTGTAACACAATGTAAAAATCAATGATAAATCGAATTAAAGAAAAATAAAAAAAAGAAGCAAAGCTTATGGGGGGAGAGGAAATCAGATAAGGAAAGATATAAAGGGATTGATTTTTTTTTTATTATTTTAATAATCGTAAATAATTGTAAAATTACTTGTAACAACCTAAATACTTGCTGGTAATCTCTAACATTTTACAACAAGTCCTTCTAATTCTCTTCCTCAGATACTTGCTTGTAACCTCTAACATCTTATAATCAGTCCATTTAATTCTCTTTCGCTTTTTCTAATAATCTGGGAAACGAGCAATGAAGGAGAGAAGAGAAAAACTAGATCATTTAAGAAGAATATTTTGAATAGAAACTATAGTAGTGGAAAGAAAAAGAGAGACGGATAGAGGGAGAAAGTGAGAGCGAGAGAAGGAAAAGAGCGGAAACAAACTGAGAATATTTAAAAGATAACAAAATTATACCAAATTGTTATTTGTTATTATTCGAATAAAGACGTTTTTATATAACACAATTGGTCATAGGTTTTATATATTCATATATGATCCACTCTAGAGGCATTCATCAAAATTTTATACTAAGACGAATGAACTTTCTCCTTACTTGATTATAAATTCAATTTACTATGAACATGTGCTTGATTCTTCTGAGGAAGTGACGTTTGATTATTTGATTGAAACACGAAATACATTTGGATTCAAGTTGTTTTTTTATGAAAACAATATTAATTTCGCTATAGAAGGTATATCCGTCTTTCCAAACATTTCCAAATGTATAGCAATAAGCCGAGACTCGAGGAAATTAATTAGAATGAATTTCGCTTTAGATATGTGTATTGCTTTTGATAGAATTAATTTTGCCTTTGTTTTAAACCTTTTTTTTTTTATCACTTTCTTAAGTTTAGGAGTGAAAATCCAAAAAAATTGATTTTTGAGGTCATCTTCCTAAAGGGAAGCCTTAAATATTCCGATATTTTAATTTCAAATTAATTTTTATTATTAATTTTTTTTTTTCATTATTTTTATGAATATATCGAATCATAAAATAATTTCCGATTTGGTTAGACAGAATATACATACGTTCGTACGTACCGGAGTCACCAAAAGACAAACGAGTTTTTGATTTCACTAATTAGATAAGCGCTTAATTAGTCTTCCGATAAGTGTTTTATGTGTTGTATGCTTTGCTAAACTGTTATAACTCCTAAAATTGAATGAAAGCATGCATATTCATCATGTTATGATGCTTTGGTCATTTTGGCAAATCCAATCGTGTTAAGGTGGCGACTGAAAAATATAAAGCGTTGTATATGGTGAAGGCTTAATAAATAATTCGGCAGTTACAAATTGGTTTTCCAAGCTCCATTCTAGATGTACGACTGTAAAGGGTAAAACGATTTTAATGTCGTTCCCGCCATAATGACAATCTTGTAACGATAACATTGTAGCATAATTCCACTTCAATTAACAAAAAATATATTTTAGGAAGCTTGGATATGTCAGCATATTAAAGAAAAATGGAAGTTATTTATGACTCGATCTATTGTTATTGGACCTTTTCTTAATAAAACTACCCATCAAGTTGAAAATTCGACAACAGGGAGTAAGATTTCGCAAAATATTACTAAATAAGTAAAAATAGTATAGTCGGCTGAGACCAAGAATTAAATACTTTACAACACTTTGCCTAATACAATTTTTCATTTACCTTTCTGAGACACTACGAAAAATTATAAATATGTTAGTGTTGATCAAAAAATAGATCTGTTTGATTTGATTCAAACTTGGTACAACGAATTCTTAGGTCAAATTACAGCGACTCATTTTGATCATAATATATTAAATGTTGGACCTTTTTACCTTTTAAAGGCTTACTTTTCATGAGAACACTTATATGAAGTGATTTCAAAGAAATATACCTACGTGGTCCAAATTAAGTGCAATTAGTTTGTATGTCCAAATTTCATCACGTTATATTACAGATCGGAATCTTTTATCATAGTATAGTTTTTTTTTTATTTCATGTCAAATTACAATTTGATTATAATATATTAAAAATTAGATCTGTTTACCATGTAAAGGTTTTTCATAAGAAAGATTATATAAGATGTGGTTCAAAAATATAGTCCTATTCGATCCATATATATATATATACATCTGCACAAATCTCAAAATTTTGCAAAGTCGTATAAATTGTAATATTAAACATATACGATATACGACGTATGTATCCACTTAATACTGCGGCTTTTAACGGTAAATAAGGATTTTTGATCTTTAAACTATTTCACATTTCATACTATCGATAAGGAAGATCTGTTTTTAACCTACTGAAGTTTCTTAAACTTGTTCTTTCTGCTGAAACTTCCTCTGTTTTTTATATGTGAAATTTATGTAAAAATTATATATAAAAAAAATTTTTATTACCTAACTAAGTATGATCCGTAAAGTTTTATATCGTGTAGAACAATAATAATTAACAAAAGATATACAATCTCCAGATTCGAATATGGTGAGGATCTTTGATAAAATGTAATTATGTAAGCAAATTTGATAATACGCTCAAATCTGCACGTCAAATCTGTAGAGAGCAAAATTTCTATCTTAAGTATCAAGAAAACTGATCTCTCCCATCTCCCCAACTGTTAATTACCTTTTGGTTACATAATCAGCTTCCTGAATAGATAAGTGCCAAGAAAGTCTCGTTAATAATAGTAAAAGTAAGATGAATTTGTCTCTACATATTGTATTCAAAGTTGCCATCGTATTCATTCTGTTTTCAATTATGCAAATACGCTAAACTTAATTTAAAGCGTTGAGAACACTCTTAGTAACGGTAAAAAAAAGACACTTGTCCGGTACATAGTTTCTCGTTCTTCAGTTGAATATCTCATTATCATTTGTTAACACGTGCTTCCATCTTTAAATGGCGTCAAAATTATTAAATCATTTACGTGTTGTTGTGCAAATAAATGCACCTGAAGAAGATGAATATAATAATAATAATATTAATACTTGTAGTAGTGGGAAATCTTGCTGTATTGAAAGGAGACATTCTGCAAGTGATATAACATCATCCACTTCTCCACCTATACCAACCTCGGGTGGTCATATGCAAGCTAATGTCTTAGTAATTAACGAGACCACAGTTCAACTGAATGTGCGGGAAACAGAATTTACTCCTGAAACTAATATATCTCACAAAATGTGTTTCGATCAGGTCAGTTTTACATCGATGGATTTTATTAAAGAAGAAATTCATCAAATTATCACTGCTCTACTATCAAAACATGAAAATTGTTGCATCATGCGTTTTGCGGTTAAACACGAAATTGAAGTCGCGATTTTTTTCGAGACACTTATAATGTTCGTTGAAAAAGGTTTGCAACAAATGAAATACAAATTACAATATTGCAAACTAGAAGGCAACGATATTAGCACCATAATGCCAGGAAAAAGTCCCTCTGAGCAAGGATTTGCAAAGAGCGGTAGTAAACGAATAGGTCCAATGGACGGTTATGTCGGTGGTTCTAAGTGTTTGCGTAATACTAAAAATCAGTTTCGCAATACGCGTGAATTGTTGTTATGGTTGTTAAATGAATACCGTTCGAAATTGAACGAAATAAATGGACATGAGAAATTAGTTTTTAATTTTTCAATTTCGAATGGAAAACAGCAGACGTTCCAGGTTAAATTATATTTATTCAATATTTACTTAAATATGATGAGCATTGAAGATCGCGAAAATTGGAATAAATATATGCAACATGTAGGTGAAGGTTGCCAAGGCGGCGATTGCGATTTTGTGCATAATGGATTGACGTTAAGCATTTCGCCTCATATCGATGCTGAAGCAAGCAAAAGTAGCCTTCTCATGTTTGATGTACCTACCGATTTAAAAATGGCACACGAAACTGTGGACATGTTACAATTAGCTTATGCAGTAGTAAGGAGTCGTACCAAGGCGCGAATGAAGAAAAAGAGGGAGTCCTTCAGAGACTTTTCAAATGAAAAATCTAGTGCTGGTAATAATGATTCTTCGAAAAAAGAAAGTCATACTAACAAACGTGCTCGACCTTCGATTGCTTTCAATATACCTATTGAGGGAAGTAATGGTATTCAAGAATTCCAAAATCAAGATTTTTCTGTCACATCATCCCCAAAGAAAGTAAACGATGGCTCGTATACTAAAAAGGATTTCAACAGCCTAAGTGCATGGTATTCAAAAATTGATGTATATTTCAACGAAATTTGTAAATTGCGTGATGAATATTATTTAAATTATTTCACAACAAGTGGATTAGTCGGCGCAAATTTTATTCTAACTACCGTGAAATGTGTTGAAATGTTTGAAAGCATCGAGGGAAATATATGGAATAATTTATCATTTAATTGTCAATCTCAAAAAATGAAGTACGATGATTATCTAAAAGCAAAAGTGAAGTTTGAACAATTAGCAGAAGATATAGAAAACACCTCATATAATGATACTTTAAAAATATATTTAGACACGAAAACTTATGAATTAAATACACAAGCTAAAAAAATGAAAATTAAATGCTTAGAAATGCTGCGCCAAAAGTATGGTCAAGCTATCGATGAAGCAATGGCGATTTTTTAAAACGATGCTATGTTATGTTATGTTATTTTGGAAAAACAAATTATAACTCTCTCAAATCTTTTCAATTAAATCTTTGTATTACTTCTATATCTTATACGACATTTGTGTGCGATCTTCTTTGTTTTATTTTAAAAGTTTTATCAGATTAAAATATGTGGTCAATTAAAAGTTTCGATGCTTAGGAATTAATAGTAGAGAATAAATGAAATAATAATTAAAATTAAACTAATTTTATAATAAATAAAAATAAAAAGAAGTAATAAATAGAAATTAAACTAATTTTATAATAAATAAAAATAAAAAAAAAATAATAAAAAAAATTAAACTAATTTTATAATAAATAAAAATAAAAAAAAATAATAAATAAAAATTAAATTAATTTTATAATAAATAAAAATAAAAAAAAATAATAAATAAAAATTAAATTAATTTTATAATAAGTAAAAATAAAAAAAATAAAAACTAAACTAATTCTTTAATTGATCATTTTGATTTTTTCTTTTTTTTTTTATAATAATTTATATAATATTTAATAATTTAAAGCAATTTTGACTTAAACTGTACGTACTCTTATTGTGCTGTTCTTAAATTCTCTATAATAGCAACGTATTGTGTTACTTTATTCGAATTTACCGAAGTCTAGATTGTTTGCTTCGTTTAAACTTTGTTTAAATAAATTTTCTGGAATTTAATTTAGAGCGAATCGAAAACGATGTTGAAACTTCGATGTATAGGAACTAGAGTTTTCCTCAGCTATTTCGCTTAAAAGTATTAACTAAATGAGACTTTTGTTCCATTTGTCTTCTGAGGTCTTTCATAATGAAAAGTTCGTTTAGGAAAAATTCTTTAGCAATTGTTTAAAATTATTTGCTTTAGAGACAATTGAGTTATTTGTTTAAAGACAGTTTTTAACGTCAACGGGCTATGAAATTAATAAACATTTTATTGTTTATTGTTGGCAATTAAATAAATGGTTTAAATGTTACTCTGTTTTTGCTGGAGGATAACAATTTGATATGTTCTTATCTAAAGAAAAATTCAATCGTCATACATTCTATAGATCATATAGATTTTAAGTAATATTTTTATACAATTTAGTAAAAATCTTTTTATATAGATGATTACACATAAATTAAAAGACCTTTTTAAATATTGGTTGAATTTTTCATAGCGAGAAAATTTGAACTCAAGCCGAAATTTTACGAGAAAAAAGTAAGAAAAAGTCTTCCATTTTTAACAAACTGTCAATCGACTAATCGATTCAACTACTTATGTAATACGTAAGACATTTTAATACGTACCTCTATGGATTACCTTTTGGATAACATGGATTATTTTTCTCAAGACTCAATTTGTTGTTGAATGTCATTGGCTTCAAAATCACTAGTTTCAAACCAATGAAATCAAAACCCACAATTGCAGTATGATGGAGCAACATCGCCATAGGATTCTTCGTCCTTGACGTCGAAATTACCATTTTTAAAGCATGAAAATCCAAAGCGAAAATTGCATTATGATGGAGCAGCATCACCATAGATTTCTTCGTCCTTGACGCCAAAATCACTACCTTTCAATCATGGAAACCCAAAGCGACAATTGGGATATGATAGAGCAGCATCACCATAAGCTTCTAAAAGTTTTTTTATGGCCTTTGATAGCAAATTCCTTCAAATAATGAATGTTGAAAATACAATTTTAAGCGTTCCATGATTCGCATCTGTATACAATGAATAATTCAATAAATTTAAATGGAAAATATCTTATTTTAGATACAGGAAGGTCAAAATTATCGAACTCAACACTTAGATACACTGGTATTTCCCATTACTTTATTACTTTTAACCGGAGAATTTATTGGCCAAAATTTTTGAAAGCACCTAATAAATAGGGAAATCGTGTCTATGTATTCGTTTGGTCAAGTTATGATAAGTATCTCAATGCTTAATACAGAAAAACAAGTTTGATCTCAAATTTTTTACTATAAACTTTATAATATATAATGTATAATGTCCTTCAAAATTTCGATAAAAATCAACAAGAATTTTTGTTATATATGCATGTAAAATTCCGATGAATTAATTTCTATAAAAATAATAAATAAAAGAAGCTTTTGTATCATTGTTTAACTGGAAACGCGCAGTTAAAGTAAATATTTGTCTTACAAACTGTGAACAAACGCTTTTACAAAACTAGTGTCTTACTCACTATAAAAGATATTAGAAATGCATTATACGATTAAAAGTATCTTTGAAGAACTTGCGATATGGCACCAAAGTTGTTTTACGGTTTTTTCGTTTTTACATTAATAGGGACCAGCTTAGGTAAGTCGCGAGAAAAATAAAACAAAAAAGGATTTGTTAAAATGTGTGAAAAAAAATAAATTCATTATTTCCAGTTAACGCTGATTGTCAAATAAAAATTCCGGACGATGTTGAAAACGAAAAAACCCCAGTAAT
The DNA here is from genome assembly GCA_000671755.1 of Glossina brevipalpis. Taxonomy (NCBI): domain Eukaryota; kingdom Metazoa; phylum Arthropoda; class Insecta; order Diptera; family Glossinidae; genus Glossina; species Glossina brevipalpis. The sequence continues at coordinate 315,410 of KK351094.1, forward strand.
TGCGGTAAAGAAAGGTACTAGATATGATTTATTTCAAGCCACTAGCGAAGTAACTACGTTTCCTGAGGGAACTGAACTTATGTTGGCTTGTACTGGCTTAGAAAATTACTTTAAGAATGGAGAGGAATCCGTTAGTGTAGTGTGCAAAAACAATCAATTTGGAGACGACCAAGGCTTCGGGCTCGATCAATTTACTTGCGTTAAAACCCCCACAGCTGAGTTGATCAAAACGAAAGAACGTTGCTCATTGGATGATCATTTTGTTTACAATGTCGTCTATCGCATATCGAAAGACAAATTTTCTAGTCCTGTTTATGATATTTGCTTTAATGGTTATTCCGAAAGGGGAACTTATAGTCATAATATACTAAATGGCGCTTCCGTTAACTGTAAGTATAATTTAATATTTCATATAACAAAACTTGTCTACTTAGTGATGTTCTACTTTCATATCCATTATAGATCGTGTTCCGGAAAAAGAGACAGATATCACGGTTACACTTGCCAAAGGTTTTACGACAAAGGATGTAAATAATCTTTTTAAATTTGAAAATCAAAAGAAACGATTCCAAGGTTATACTATTGATGGTAAACCACTTGTGGACGAGAAAAACTTCCTTATGCCTGCCCAATACGCCCCTGATACATCAATGATCACTCCCGCCGACAAATTATCCACTTACGATTATGCCAATATGGCGCCACAATATCAACCAGTTTACGATGGTAATGTGTGGCGTGTAGAGAATATTACTCGTGACTTTGCTGCTAAACGTAAAGCTGAATTTGAAATTTATACTGGCGGTTATGAACAGTTAAGGGCACAACATAACGGCAAAAAAGAGTATGTTTTCTTGGGCGATAAGATACGTTACCATGGAGTACCGCAATATATCTTTAAATTTGTAATAGATAAGAAAAATGATGCTGGAATTGTATTTCTTACTCTGAACAATCCTCATGTGCAGAATGTAAAGGAAGTTGAATTTTGTAAGAATGTTTGCGACAAAGCCAATGTTGTTGATCCCGATTTAAAAGATCCTACAAAAGGATATACTTTCTGTTGCACCTGGAATGATGTTAAGGATTATATAAGAGCCCTACCTCAGGATATTAAGGTTGGCAAACTGTTGGAATTTAATTGAGAGCGAATTTAATTGAGGCAATTACGGATTATGTGGAAAATAACATAACAAAAACTAAAGTGAAACCTATCAAATAAAATAAATATATAATATCAAAGCATAATTGTGAAATTTTTTTATTTACGAACTTCTTTTAACTATGAATTACGCGCCTGTAGCCGGAACTTAAGCCGGACTTAAAATAAATCGATTCAAAAGTGGAGAAGGCTTTCAAATCTAAACTCTTAGTTGTACAAGATAATAAATATGTTTTATATGGTTCTGCAAGTTTGTTAAAATATACCATCAAGTTATAAAAACTTTCCACAAAACGCATTTCAGGTATAGAAATTTATTCCCCATAGTAGATGAAAGAGATTACGGATTAGTTCCCATTGTCAGCTTCAACCTCCTGAGCCAGAGCAAGCACGGTTGGTAGGTCGGATGGGCGAGCGAAAAAAAAGTACGTCACATAGTGGTTTTTTAAGACCGGATATAAAAACGCGAAGTGCATACTGCCTATACTTCTCATCAATAGCTAACGCCAAAGTTTTAACGTGGATCATTATCATTATTTGTTAATAGCGAGATCTTACGCTCAACTTCATCATAAATTTGAATGACCGATTATGTACACTGTCTCAAGGTGCTGAGTTCTTGCTCAATCAAGTAAATAGAACGCTTATCAGCTTAGGTAAAATCTACTCTGGTTTATAACCAACTGCAAAATTCAATACCGATTCCAACACGGTATCTCCAGGACCTTTAATTTTATTTCTGATAATAGCCACCGTCTGATAATGCTTAGAGTTTCCGTCGTAATTTTCGAAAACTTTACAGGCAGTGTGGGCTGCCTGTCTCCACGAAATATAGTTTTCAATTTTTCCCTAACACTCGGCAGCGATTTAATAACTTTTAGAGACTAGTTACAAGTAATAGAGAATAATATCTTTGCTTTCCCGTTAACAAATTGACAATTTTAAATTCTTTTAAGTTTCTTTTATCTTTTCTTGAACGAGGTGAATTGGAAATAGAGAATAAAGAATAAGGAAAAACACTAATTTTTGTTGGCATTAACCAATCCGAAGTTTCGCCGGATCGTACTAACTTTGTTGATTGTTCTTCCAGCGTGTATAAAATGCATCTATTTTTTAGATTAATTTGAGATTCCGGACGATTTGGCTAATAGAGTCTTCTGGTTTTTAAGTTAACTTGGGATTTGACGTTTTTCTGTTATATCATTTTTCCATGCTAATCTTTGGTCAATACGTGGGTCAAATTATTTCACAGAGATGTTGATTGCAACGTTATAATCTATCAAAAATTGTAACGAATAAGAATCCTTATATAGCGTGAAAGTAACATGCATAGACTTTCCAGGGTTTATTTCGACATTCCATTTGTTTAGACAAAGCGATGAATTGGCACCTGGTAGAAAACATTCGTTAGATCACGAGATGAAAAAAGGATTGTAGTGTTATCTGCATATAGCACACTATTGTGAACAATTAGAAAATTTTAAGTGAGAATTGTATAAAGTATTGTATACTTAAAATATTTGCCAGGGCCAATCCACTATGGATTTTATACATACTCGATTTATCATTTTCAACTTAGAAATGTCTGTTTTTTAAATTAAGACTTAAGCGGTAAATATATTAAAATTCAAAGAAGTTTTTTAAACTTGAAAGGTATTTTTTATTTCAATGGCATCTCTAATACAAGAATCAATACGATGATTGCTCAATGGTAGTATATTTATTTCTGAAACCGAACTGGTGGCTAAGAATTATAAGTTTTTATTAGGAAACTGGGAGTTGTCTTCATAGATATATTCTTTCAAATGTTTTAGAAAATTTTATTAATAAATTAATCGGCTTATATGAGTTTACGATATTTTCTAATTTAGCCGCCATAGATATTTCTGAAAATTTCCATTGAGTTGAATAGTGATTCAATCTTAACATAATGTTCAAAATTAATGTTAAGAATTGGGAGATTTACTAACTATTCTTATCTTTTTACTTAAAAAATTTCTTACAACATTCAAAAATAATTAAGAAAAGATAAGATGAGGCATTAACTAAATATATTTCAGCTTAATAAATCACAATTATTGAATACGTTAGTTTGTTTTGAGTGTTAGATAGAAAACGTTCGCCGCTGATTGGTAAATCCCTAAATAAGAATTTTCGAAATTAAAACTTTCCACCAAATGCTCGACTGATAATAAAAACTTTTGCTTTCTTTCGTGTGTTGAAAATTACTTTCTTTTAATGTGATAAACACTTCCTAGAGTATGTGATATATGGAGATATAAAACTTTATTTAGTTACTTTTTTTTTTAAAGCATTTTATTTATTTTTTAAAGATTTTAGCATTTTTATATTTCGTCTTCGTATTTCAAAAGACCATTAACTTCAAGATCAGCAGGTAGAGTTCTAACTTTTTTTCTGAATTCCTGATAATTGCAACAAATTGTATAACCCTTTTCAACATTTTTGAAATCTGGTTCATTAATGTTTGCTTCTGCACATCGATCTTTACATAAATTTTCGGAAGCGGGATTCTTATTGTAAGGATCATTGAGAGTAACAAAAACTATACCATCTTTAGTTGTTGTGTCTATTATCAGTTTATAGATGAATTTCGGTACAAGGTACCTAGGATATCTAGAATTATTAATATCCAAGCCAACACTTCTCTTTTGACCATTTTTCTCCACTTGTAACGTATAAAATCCGCCCGTATATTCCTCAAAAGTAGTTTGACGTTCCTTAGCCAGATCTTGAGCTATGCTCTCATATGTCCACATATTACCATTATATATATTTTGAAACAATGGGACAATATTTGCGTAATCAAATGTGGATAATTTTTCAGCGCCAGTAATCATTGAAGTATCAGGTGTTAAATGACTTTCAATTAAGTATAATTGATCATGAATGTACGGTTTACCATCTATTGTAATATTTTCAAATCTTTTCTTTTGACCGCGCTTCTTATAAAATTTATCTAGATTTTTGCCAAGTTCGGGATTATTTGAAGCAGAATATTTGTATTGTTTTCCTTGAAATTTATCTATAAATGCAAAGACGTTCATAATAAAGTCTGTTGGTTATTAAGAATCACTTACCGTTCAATGTCCGACCGTAGATATTATTGTGTGTATATCCATGACTTTGACTTTTGCCATTGTAGCAAATCTCATAAACTGAACCATAAAATTTTCCATTTACCTTGTAACCAGCTTCATAAATATTAAAAAAATTATTCATACAACGTCTTTTTGTTTTTTGTACTACAGCTTTCGGTATGCTTGCACAAGCCATGTCCTTGAGATTTCCTTGCTTATCATCCTTGAATTCTTTATCCTTGCAGGACATTTTTGTTGTCTCTTGTCCATAGGATATTAAATGATTCCCTTTGCCGGTACAAGCCAAGACAATCTCAGTTTCTTTTGGGAAAATTGTTGTTTTATTCTCAGGACGAAATAGCTTCTCATTGTCACCGGCTTTTACTAAAATAATCGGAGCTCTAAGATTCTTAATATCATCGGGTATATTAATGGAACACTGGCCGATAACTATAGTAAAAAGAAACAACAATTTAAAATATGAATTCAATCCGATATCAAAATGAAAATTATATCTTGGCCTTGACGTGTGTTCGATGAAAATTACCATAACTGTTTCGCAAAAGAACAAAAATTAAAAGACCGTACAAAAGCGACATTTTGTTAGTATTTAATAGCATTCAATGATCATTCAAAGTGTTGACGAAAGTCTTTTATAAATATCATTGAAGCAAAATTCTTTAGCTATATATTGTTTAAAGTTGTTTACTTAAAGACATTCAGTAATGTTTTTAAAGTCAATAGAAGACCAAACAAATAATGAGATATTATTGTTAATTATATGAGCAATTAAGTACACTTAAGTTAGTTTGATTACTTTGGACAGTGAGTATTCAATGTATTTTTGTAACATATGTATGAGAAGGAAGAAGGCTGTCAATTATGTCAAAATAGTACTTACTATGGAGGAAGAACAAAAGATCGAAAACTTTTCAAGCCATGAATATTTTATCATTAGAAAGTCCCATAAGAATGACTTTACTGCTGTCATTGGTATATCTATCTGATTGAGAAATAGGTGGGCACTTCCCCTCTTTGTTGAAGAACGAGCTTGATTCGTTTCCGATCATTCCAATAATTATAGAAAGCAGCGCTAGAAATTTAAAAAAAAACCACGCAAACATGCAATGCAAAAATGAACCCACTCAATCCACCTAAAAGAAACTTAAGAAATAATATTGGAATTTTCAAGATTTTTTACATTTTTGCTTGGCCTAATGGGCCGACGGGAAAATAATTTTGCATTAATCTTGACAAAAGTATTCGCCGAAAATTTCGATAAACTCAAATCTCTCATTTCTCTAGTTAAGCTTTTCTCCATCATAGAGAAAAGAATAAAAAGTAACGTGATATCAGAAGCCATTTTACTACAGTTATG
>KK351094.1:334682-377663 GCA_000671755.1 Glossina brevipalpis
TGACACTTCAATAATTACCGGCGCCGATAAACTTTCCACCTACGACTACGCCAATATTGCTCCAATGTTCAAAGACATATATAATGGCAATGTTTGGCGGTATGAGAACATGACCCAGGAATTGGCAGATCAACGTCAATCTACTTTTGAGGAATATACTGGCGGATTTTTCTCCGCTTCTAATGTGTAAAATCCGCCAGTGTATTCCTCAAAAGTAGATTGACGTTGATCTGCCAATTCCTGAGTCATGTTCTCATACCGCCAAACATTGCCATCATATATGTCTTTGAACATTGGAGCAATATTGGCGTAATCGTAGGTGGATAGTTTATCGGCGCCGGTAATTATTGAAGTGTCAGGTGTTAGTTGGCCTTGAGTAAAGTAATGCTTATCGTCCACAAGTGGTTTACCATATATTTTAACATCTTTAAATAGTTCCTTTTGAGTTTCTTTGTCATACAAATTGTCGAGCTCTGCGTCAATTTTGGAATCTCTTGATGCATAATGGTCGTAAGGTTTTTCAGGAAATTTAGCTATACATGCAAAGATCTACATGATAAGTTGTTCTGAATATTACATGTTTAAATATTACTTACAGCTCCATGTGCGACCATAGATATAATTATGTGTATATCCACCACCTTGAGTCTTTCCGTTGTAACAAATCTCATAAACCGAACCGTAGAATTTACCATTTACTTTGTAACCAGCTTCGTAAAGAGGATAATCATTACCCATACAACGCCTTTTGGTCTCTTGCACTACAGCCTCCGGTATAGTTGTACAAGACATGTCTTTGAGAGTTTCTTTTCCATTACCCTTGAATTGTTTACCTTTGCAGGTCATTTTTGCTGTCTCTTGTCCATTAGATTTTAAACGGTTACCTGCACCGGTACAGGCCAAAAGGAGTTCAGTTCCTTGTGAGTAAGTCGTAGTTTTTTCCTCGGGCTTAAATAGCTTCATATCGTTGCCGTTTTTCACTAAAATAACTGGAGCTTCCAGGCCACTAATGTCACCAGGTATGTTAATGGTACATTGACCAGTAACTGAGTGAAAAGAAAAAATAATTTGAAATTTTAATTCAGTACAATATCAAGACGAGAGCTTTGTCCAGACTTGGACATAAATTACCATAACTGTTTCGCAAAAAAGCAAGAATTAAAAGACCGTACAATACCGACATTTTTTGTTAATATTAAGCAACACTAACTGATGATCCCATAATTCTTGTGGAGGTCTTTTATAGCAAATATTTTGCCTAGAAGAATTTCTTTAGCAATTGTTTAAAACTGTTTGCTTAACGACATTCAATAAAGTTTTTAAAGTCAAAAGATGATCAAATAAATATTTATTTTTTACATCATTGTTTACAGCGAACAATTAAGTAAATTCATTAGTTTAGTTACTTTGTTAATCCTGGATAATAGGTATTTAATATATTTTTATAACAGCTGTGTATGAGTAGAAAGAAAGCTACCTTGAATAGGACTTGCTATGGAGGAAGAACAAAAGATCAAGAGCTTTTCAAGCAATAAATATTTTACATTTTTGAAAGTCTAGTTAGGGTAACTTTGCTGATGTCACTGGTATATCCAGCGTAACTCAAAATCTGTTTGAGAAATAAGTGAACATTTCCCCTGTCCGCTTAAGAATGAGCTTGTTTCCTTTGCGAAGATCCCAATAATTTAAAAAAATAACGACGGAAATATTTGAAAACGAAGTCTTTGTATACTTGTATATGCATATCACGCAAAGATTCGATACAACAATAAATCCACCCAATCCACCTAAAAGAAGCTTAAGGAATAATTGCAATTTTTAAATGTTATCAAATTTTTGATAATGGATTTTATCCGACGGGAAAATAATTTTGCACTTACTTTTACAAAAGTACTCGCCGAAAATTTTCATAAACACCTTCCTCTAGTTAAACTTTTCTCCATCGTTGGTCATACAGTATAGAGAAAAGAATGAGAAATGGATTAGCATGATACCCGAATCTATTTTGCTACGACTACGTAAGCTTATTTAAAATTTTTTATCATTCTAGGCCAGCGAAACGTGTATGAGACTTAATTGGGGAAGTAATACGTGTAAATGATCTCATACAAAAATTCAATAAAACAATAAACTCAATTGATCTAAAGGGAACGCAAAAAATAATTGCAAATTTTTTTTACGAAATAATGGATTTTTTCCGACTTACTTAGCTTTTTTTTCATGGTAGGTCATATCCCATAAAGAAAAGAATAAGGAATTAATTAGCTTGACATCGGAATCAATTTTATAACGGCTATGTACATTTTTCTTGAAATTAAATCGATCCGTAAGCTCCACATATAACGCTATATCTTAAAAGAGTTACGGTATGAACTATCCTATCTGAAATATTTTGTAATTTAGTTAGGTCCGTCCTCGGTCAGCTCGCCAGATCGCGGGATTTATGGTTATTTTTTTCAATATTATCGTATTAAAAAGAGAAATCCCAATTTAATCTGCTTTTCGATTCGGTCGCATAATTGTAATTTCCTAAGCTATAAAAATACCAATTTTGAATAGTGTTAGTCTTCTACCATTGTCATTCGTCCTCATGTAGTAAAATAGTTAGGATGGCTCATCTCTGTAATCTCATTTCTGAATGTTCACAAACACAATTTATTCCTAGATTCTTGCGGCGGTCAGAAATCAAAAATGCAGAAGAAGTTATCTTCCTTTTACCTCCTAACTTCAGTTGGCTGATTGGCGTTGCCAAAGTCTTAATATTCTAGCTTACCGTCTTAGAACGGTAAGTTCACACGTACATCTTAATCTAAGATGGAAGCGTGTGCACCAAAACGAGTGTTCGACTTTGGTCCTAGCGAAATTGCAAATCTCAGAATTTTTTTTTGTCGAATATTAACATCTCGGCGTACTAAACTGATATATAAAGTTTCAATCAGATCTTTTTAACTCCCTCTACGAATAACTTTTACTTCGAAAAGATAGTCTTTATATGTCAAGAGAGTACAATCTTTTAATATTTAATAGTGAAAGTTGATTTGTAAAAGTAATTTAAGATATAAAACCCCATAAATTATATCTTTTGGATCCCACCTCACATAACAATTCTTCTGAAAAGTAAGGCAACAATGTGTACATTTTTGTTTTAACACGAAAATAAAAATAAAGAATTATTTTAGGGGAAGAGGTACAAAGTATTTAATCGTAGGCTTGGCCTAACTATAATAATACTCTTTCGTTTACACTTGATGTTACTTAAGCATTCTTTTATTTGATACTCATATCAAGGAGATTACTAAGAAAAATATAATCGCCGCAGAATATTTGAATTTACGACTATAAGTTGTCATCGTAAGTAAAGGTGCATACAAAATTTCGACGTTACCAAATATTGAGAATTGTTCGAAACATCGATTGAGAGCCTCTATGTTGACAGCCACTTGTTCAACAAGAGCATATTCATTTGTCTTATTGTGGTTGGAGCATGACATGGTGCACATGCTGATACCAGAATTTCTTCTCTGAACCTTCAATTTTTTGGGTACCGAAACAATTCTAACGACCCTATTTTGTCACTTAAACGCTACTAAACGCTAGTGTTGACTCCATATTTTTAGATTTTTAAAATAAAATTAAACGATATGTTTTAACATTAAAAAATGGAAATATTTGGCAAATGCCGCGACCTAACCTCAAAATAAGCAAATGAGAATGGAAATTACCTTTTATTTGCAAATAAATATTTGTAGCATAGGAGAGGAACTACAAAAATGTAAAACTTTCGAACAATGAAAATCAGTTTTCAATTTTAAACAGTTTATTTTGAACAAAATTACATTTTATGAAGTTTTGTCCAAAATAAGATGAACGAGTCTAAAATAATTTATTTGATAATGCCGGTTTTCATATAATGCTGGCTAAGTAAAATCATGATTTACAGTTTTTTTAATTCTAATTTTTCATGAATGTGTCTAAATGATCTTTTTCTAGTTTCGGGCAGACAGAATAACACGAAAAAAAAGCATATCAACATTAAACCGGAAATTATCCAAAATGTTGGTGCGACTCCAACCAAAGTTATAAAATTTTTATATTGATTAGTTACCAAAAAACACACCAACCAGTTGAATGAAGCGGATTCAGCGGCAGCAAGTCCTTTAACATCTTGTGAAAAGACTTCAGCCATTATTAACCACGGTATTGGACCCATACCGAGCGAAAACGTTGCCGCGTATGAACAAAAACAGACGATCGGTAGCCATGAAAATTGTGTTGCAGACTCAGCATCTCGTTCCAATATAAAGAAGTATAAACCAATACCAAGAGTGATTATACTCATCAAGAATGCTGATATTAATAAGGGGATTCGGCGGCCCACGTTGTCCATAAGGTAAACTGCAAGAAAACCTGCAATGCATTGCGTTATGCCCAGCAATAGCGTTGAATATTGTGGTGACATTCCTCCTTTTGATTTTTCAAATATATCCGTAGCATAAAACATGATAACATTGATGCCGCTAAGCTGCTGAAATAGCATTAATAAAATTGTATATATTAAAGCTCTAAGGGTAGCAGGCTGATGCATTGATTGACAGAAAGGCGGATTTTCTTTCGAATTTTGAACAAATATTACAATTTCCACAAAATCATATTTGAGATCGTAGTCCTTGCTTCTCAGCCTTTGCAAAGCACCGTGTGCTTCTTCTATCTTATCTTGCATCAACAAGAAAGAGGGCGATTCAGGCAATCTGATAAAAAATATTAACGAAACGCAAGAAACAGCTCCGCATACGATAGTTGTATAAAATATTGACAGAAAATATCCAGCAACAAATGAGCATAAAATTCCAAATACAACTATCATATGAAAAAAGGTGCCCAAATATCCGCGCACTCTAGTCTGTGCTATTTCAGTAGTATAGATAGGCGTAATTATGGAGAATGCACCCGAACTCATACCCAAAATGAACCGGCTAGCGTAAACTGTATAAAGATTATTTGCAAATGCCAAAAATAACCACCCAACTATCACGAACGGTATGCAGAGGAGCATAGTTATTTTACGTCCAATAATGTCAATACCAAAACCGATGGGTAGACACATCGCGAAGGCACCCAAGGCAAATATTGACGCTATCCAAAGCATTTCATCCGCCGACACAACAAACCCGTAATCACCATCCAAAATTTTATGCTGTATTTGACTCGTCCATCCAATACCAGTTCCAAGAACAAGAGAACCTGTGGCCGCTAAAAAGCCAAATCCCCATTGCCTTATTAAGGAAGATCCCATACTAAGCGGCACGAAGAAACAAAAAAAAAATGAAACGAAAAAATACTAAAAATAAGAAAACAACTGATGTTTAAAATATAGTTTTCTTAAATTTTTATGGTTCAGAAACAAGTGCATAACATATTTAATTAAAACATAAAAACATATTTTTAAAAGCACTAGAAGAAAGAGATCCAATTTTTCTAATTCTCACCGCGCTCACTCCTTCACTTTGAAATACATCAAAATTTTTGTTTTCTATCAATTTCCTCCAAAGCTTTCAACATATTCGCGTCTGCCTTTTCGCGATGATCTCGTATCGCCTGTTTTAAAGTATCATGATGACCTAGACTGTCTGGTGGATACAATTCACGCTTCGTTTTCGTAACCCATTCTTCGAAATATGCAGGCTGATTAAATATATGAAACATGGCCACCGGGAAAGTCATATACATGCCCATCTTGAATACCTCCAATGTCCAGTTACCCATTTGTTTTCTTATTAATTAGATATTTTTCAGTAACAAAGAGCTTTTCCAAAAATCTTTTCTGACACTAATTAAAATGCATAAGATGGATAGATATATTAGAGCAAAAGTGTCAAAATAAAGGAACAGCTGATATTCGATGCAAGCGAAAATGAAGAGAAACGATTGGCTACCAATTCACCACTCTGCATAAGTGGTGGAAAAAACATATCATTTGAATTTTATTTTTGCAAAATCCGCCCTTTTTAGTTATTGTTTATATTTTACGGAAATGAATAAATGAAAATGCTATAAGCAGAGACACAAGGAGAGAGATAAGTTTGTAAATATTTACAGAGAAAGTAATGAAAACAATAGAAGGGAGAAATTCAATTTCCCTATTGCTCGCCCCGCTCACCCATTTAGACAGTACTTTGGAAGAGGAGAAACATATGATTTTAATAAAGAGAAAATCAAGCGAACAGTGGAGTTCAAAAGTAAGTGTGTGCATTTATGAAATACTTGTTTATATGCATATTAGACTATACAAGTTTCTCTAATCCAACCAAAAAGCAACTTTCGAGTTCGTAAAAAATGCACAAAAACAAAAAATATGTTCGTTTTGAATTCTTCCTCCTTTGTAATTTACATTTTTTTCGTCGTTTTACGTTCAAAATTTTATAAAAAATGGATATGAAAGGAAATGTTTAGTCTTATAGTATATAGATTCCTGTTTACAAACAAGAATGCGGCGAAGATGAAATACTGATAATCGTTTTTCAATTATGTAATGAATTTGCTAGTCATCTTGTGACCTTTTAGTAAATAAATTATATTGTATTAATAATATATATATATATATATATATATATATAGTTTTTATATATATATATAAAACAAGGAAACATTTTCTTTAACGCAAATATTTTACGAACTTTTTAAAATTCGCGTAGAATAACGAAACCAAATTAAAAACTAGAAATTTCTCTTACCTGCACAGTAACATCTTGATCTTAACAATACAAAGTGATTGTAAATTCAATTCAAGGTGAATTCTAAATGTAAACTATAAGTAAAAGATTATTTTTATCCGTGCTTGATTAGTTACCGATGGCAATTCAAGTTATAATTTGTCCGCAATGATCTCTCCAAATTTTTTTATGTTTCGCTTTTTGTATGATATTATACTGATATATATACTGATATGATATTATATTAATCGATATTGATTGGACCGTTTATTTCGTTCATTTGTTTCAATGCAGCTTTTTAACTCGTTGCGGCATTCTTAGAACGGTATTATTATTTTTAAAGCGATTTTTTCAATATTACTCGTTGCCAGTAGTAATCAGAGGAAAATTTAAATTACCTTAATAAGATTGCAAAATTATATACATAATATATGCAAATATAAATACACTAACTACTTTGTCTATTTTTCTTAACTTACTTAATTCAAAAAAATTAGTTTTGACGCTTTTGAACTTGCTCAATTTCTACGTATTACTCCGCTTCCGCTTGCTTTGTATTCAAAATCCTTCTCGGTTCGTGTCTAAAAACCCTCTCTTTTGCTTATTGAAAAATTTAAGAGCAAATTAAAGAGCAAAATGAAAAAAAACGTCACTCACACTTTAGAATAATATAAACATACTTTATCTGTAATTTTTTATTATCGCTTGCTTTTTCTTTTCAGACGAGATTTGCGAATGAAATTTTTTGGCATTATGTAGCATTCTCAGCGTAGCTTTTGCTGCCATGATCTATTATGCATTAACATACATAAAATGATTTTTGTTTGTTTTCTATAAACAAGGTTGTACAAAATAAACAATAACAAAGAAGGAGAAAAAGAACTTACGAAACGTTGTGCTGAAAATTGGCTTTAACAATCGTCAACATTAGTCAATTTATCTTGACATTTAAAATTAACTCTTGCTTACTTTTTAACAAACTTTTTTTGTTATTTTTTGCGATGCGCAAATTGCACAAATTTCCTTTTTATTGGTTTTGAAAAAAAATTATAGTTTTCTGTCGATGATTTGTTTTGTTTACGTTTTGCTTTTACAGCTGATTTTTCATTTAAACGCAATTCTCAAAAGAGACTCTCGTGGTAAGTTGCTTTAAGAAACAACAATTTTATTGCCGCTAGGTTTGACTTAAATGAGAGAGCGCATATTACAGCTGATTTGTTTACGTAATGGCCTTTCATTCTCGCGACACTTAAAAGTTACGTAATTACATACACGAATACAGATGTAAATATTATAAACACTAGAGATGCGTAAGTCTCGTAAGTCGTTTAATTCACACATGACGGTAAGTAAATAGAATAAATGAAGAAATATTGTAAATTATTTAACGATCTTTCTAAGTTTAATAAGTAAATAATTTAAAGGTAAAACAAAAGTAAAACATCAAATATTGGTTCGTCTTAAAACGACTCAGCCTTCTAAAAATCAAGATTAGCAAAAAAAATCATATAAAATCTTGAAACTAGGGCCTAATTAAAGAACTACAGTAACTCTGAGGAATGTGAAAAATTTCATTAATAACATGTTCATTAGTGTAATATAAGATTTATAAAATATGCCTTTCTACGGAATCCATTATTTTAAATGTTTGACAAGAGTACATAAAAGCAGCAAATATTTAGAAAATATGTAGAATACATTTACTAAAAGGATAGAATAGAGCTTAGACCAACAGATTTTATGTTTCATATAAGAGTCATGTGATACTTTTACTGAATGTAAACGAAAGTGACCGGACTTTTTTCTTGCTTATACAATACAAAAATATATTGTCCTTCAGAGATTTACGGCAAGAAAAGGGTTGGATTTCCACATTGCTTTTACTAGATTTTCAGTTACAGCATTCCCTCCGTTTTTACGCATGGAACTTTCTTCAGAAATATGAGGGAATAACATAAGTTGTTTATGCATCACTCCACAAAATATTCTGCGCTCTTCTTGAAAGCTCTATTCTGTGTATGCGCTAAAAAGAGCTTTCTTCATATTTCATATTAGAATACTGCAGATAATAAGAATTGTTATTGTAGATGCTTTGTGTTTGCAAGTGTGTTGTGTATACCAGAAAATTAATCCCCTTCAACTTCTCGTCTTATGTATGATATTCAAGTACACAAACTGATACAAATCTCATTTGTGGAGAAATTGTAGTACTCAGATTTACAATGAGAAGAGCTTACGCTCTATACATTCAATTAAGCAACCCTTACTTCAAAAGCATTTGTATGTTAACTATATGTAATTGGAAAGGAAAACAGATTAGTATTTATCCGCTTTCCGTACTGTACTGTATACATTAATAAGGCGGTAGTTATATTTCGTACATTTCGCGAACTCTCCAAGAAGGAAAAACACTTTCAAAGCAGATTTTTATATAGTGTTAAGATGCATGTTGCCTTAGGATTAATTAAATTCAGGGCTGTAACCAGAGCTTCCAGATATGTGAAATACTTCACCACCTTACCTGAACCAAAAGAACCGTCGATTAGCTCCGCCAGCATACCTGGGCCTAAGTCCTTGGAGCTAAAGAAGAAATTGAATGGTATGCAACTGGCTGAAATGGTAAACTTTTTCGTTGATTATGAAAGTTCAACGGGAAATTATTTGCGTGATGTGGATGGCAATGTTATGCTGGATGTGTATATGCAAATATCTTCAATACCATTGGGTTATAATCATCCCAGGCTGTTAGAGGTTTTTAATAACGCTAACAATGTGAAAGCTTTAATTAATCGTCCAGCGTTGGGTTTCTTTCCGGGTAAAGATTGGCCTGTAAGGATAGAAAATATTCTTAAGCAGATTGGTCCTAAGGGTTTAAATAACATAACAACAATGATGTGCGGTTCGTGTGCGAATGAGAATGCTTACAAGAACATATTTATTAGTTATATGCGAAAGAAAAGAGGGGAAGAGGGTAATTTTACAGAAGAAGAAATGGATTCTTGTATGAAAAATCGGCCTCCAGGTGCACCTAATCTGAGCTTGCTTTCATTCCATGGATCTTTTCATGGACGTACAATGGGTGCTTTGGCTACTACGCATTCAAAATATATACATAAAATCGACTTTCCTTCGTTAGATTGGCCCATTGCCTGCTTTCCCAATTATAAATATCCCTTAGAAGAAAACGAGCGCAGCAATAAAGAAGAGGACAAAAAATGTTTAGCTCAAGTCGAAGAACTCATTGAGGCATATGAAAAGAAAGACAGGCCCGTTGCTGGTATTGTTGTGGAGCCTATACAAAGCGAAGGTGGCGATAATCACGCATCTCCAGAGTTTTTCCAACAGTTGCAATGCATATCTAAGAAATACGATATTTCGTTATTAATGGATGAAGTTCAGACCGGTGGCGGTTGTACTGGAAAATTTTGGTGTTATGAACACTTTGATTTACCTTCACCACCCGAAATAGTTACATTTAGTAAGAAACTGCAATTAGGTGGATACTTTCATACTTTGGAGTTTCGTCCTCGAGAAACTTTACGCGTCTTTAATACTTGGATGGGTGACCCATCAAAAATACTTTTACTTGAAGAAATCATTAATGTCATCAAAGAAGATAAACTATTAGAACAAGTCAAAAAATCGGGTAAAGTTCTAAAATCGGGTTTATTACAATTAGAAAAAGAATATTCACATTTAGTAAATTCGACACGAGGTCGGGGCACCTTTTTGGCCATAAGTTTCGAAACTCCCGAATTACGCGATACTGTAATTGGAAAATTAAGAAAACTGGGTGTTCATGCTGGCGGTTGTGGTAAGCAAACATTACGTTTTCGGCCGGCCTTAACTTTTGAGGAAAAACATGCGAACATCGTACTTGATCGTCTTCGTAAAGTTTTATATGAAACTTAAATTTACATAAAATATTTTTTCCTATAAAGAAAAGAAACAATTAATTACAGAGGCGCACATTGCATTTAATAGACGCATGCACAAAAGCTGAAACATAACAAACATACGTAAAGATACGTCAATTGTATCTGCATAAATGTATAGATGATTTAGAATCTGGAAAGCTTGCATTGTTAGCGAGACAATAAAAATAATATAAAAATACTCAAAACATTAGAATAAAACCAACACATATTTTTCCATTTCTTCTTTCGATATTTCTTCGTTATTGTTGGTTTTCTTTTTTTTTCTTTTTTTTTTTTTACATAAACTATACGTATTCGAGTTATTATTTAATTCATTTTTATGGCACTTGTTGTTAAGTTCAATTTATTAGATAAACGTTGATTGCATATCATTGAATGAATGCATACGTGAAGACCATTGCGCGTATTACATTAGATTTAGATTGAAGTGAAAAGGTGTTTATTGTTAGAATAATATTATTATGAATAAAAATAAAAGTTATTGTCTTTACAAATTAAAATTAAACATTTGTTAAATTGAGATTCTTTGGAAAGTAATATTTATATATAACAAGAAAGAAACTTATCTTCGGTTGTGACGAATCTTTTGTACCTATCAGTTTTACAAAAAAAGGCTCGAAAAAATTTAATCTCGATATTCTACATAATAAGGTAGGCGTGGCAGATTTCTTTCATTTTTTTTTTTTTTTTGAAGTTTTTATTGTGTACTCGATGAGTAGTGTGAGCGAAACAACCAGAAAGCAGAGTTGTCTTCAGTTTAGGCGCGTCCTTTAACCGATTTGGCCCATATTCAATATCAATCTGGTCCAGATACCTTGAGTTTCGCGACCGGCAGAATAGTTACTGTTAGTATAACACGAATAAGAAGAAAGAAAAAATAATAATACAATAATATTATAAATCTTTTATACAATCGGCACTTCGGAAAGAACTAAACTTTGATACTCTACAATGATCGGTGGGTGTAGTGGATTTTATCCATTTTTGTACAAGTATTAATATGATAGCCCAGGGAATACAGAGAGAAATTTTTATAGCTATATCTACTTTAATTTTTTTGCGTTCAAAGACAAAGGTGTGATCCCAGTTTACATTATACTGTAGCCATGCTATTTAATTGATTTTGACTTATTACCAATACCATCTACGTGACAAAGTTTTCAATGTTTTTGCCAATTTTGAACTCCATATTTTCCTCAATTTCGACTCCAAAAGCATTATGCAGGCGAATATAGGCTTCTATGCTTAAATCGATTCTAAATTTAGCGATGATCAAATATGTATATCGTTTATCGAATGTTCGAAGTTTCCTTCAAGGTATCGCAAACGTTCTTGAGATGCGTATAAAAATATTGTAAATGTAATATAAATAACTATCAAGGCCCTCTACGAATATAGTTTAAAAAGGTCATGATTGACTGACACGTTCACAAATAGCAATATATTTTTGCAAATCTTTTTGAATTCATTTGGAGTTATAGATAATTAAGATTTGCTAAAACACGAATATAACTTTTTTACTTCTTTTATAACTTGCACTCTCTCTTCTTGCATTCATAATTACAAATATGAAGCTTTTTAACTTCATTCTCAGTTCATCGAGGATTAAAATTCTCATTTATTAATCCTCATTTTATCTAATCTTGTTTTTATAGCGAATTCTTATTAGAACATTTTATGCTAATTGGAATAATAAATATTCACTGGAAATGTGTATATCATTGTCCACAGTTAGCGCTCTAATATTGCTATTAATCTGATTAGTGTAATTATTTATAATTGTCTTCAAAGAAGGCAGGTTTGTGGATACCATCCACCCGCATATTATCGCATCGGTTGATTCATAAAAATGTCGGTCGTTGGCCGTCTGCTTTTGGAATAAAGATCACCAACATTGAGAAAGTCTAAATTTTATATATATCATTGCATATACGTATTGTATATAATACACAGTAGGCCTTCGTGTACTATGAATTTACATAAGACAGCACATAATACGATGGAAAATTGATCGGGGTTGTATAAGACGCTAAAAGAGCTTCGTTTAACCGGTAAAACAATGAGACATATATACATTTCTTGTGGAAAAAACATTCATTCCACTTATCGCCTTCATTTTACAAAGAGGCTCGAAAAAAATTAAGTTTGAATACTCTATAACATTGGATGGTCCTAGCAAAATTTTTCTCATTTTTAGTGAATAACGTGGAAATTGGTATAGTATATAGGTTCCAGTTGCAGTGAATAGCGAGCAAAATATGCAAAAAGCAGAGGTTTGTTTTGAGTTTATATTAGATTGTAAGAGTGCCCTTTGACCGACTTAGTCCATTTTCAATAACAGCATACGTACAAGAACTTTCAATGTTTTTGTTAAATTTAATCCAGATATTTTAATTTTTCCAAGGGGGAAGATTCTTACTACGGACATTACGCAGGTAAGCAGACAGTCAAATGAACTGATAGACGGGCAGGCCTATATGTGGATTTAGAATTTAATACTAATCAACAATATACTGCCTTTCTTGATGCTACAAAAAAACTCAAATTTCAATGCTCTATTATACCAAGCGAGCGTTTTCAGTTTTTCCTCTTTTTGTACAGATGATACAGGATAGCTTTCGCAATATAAGTGGAAATTTTTATACTTTATGAGTAATAAGTAAAAAAAAAGAATTTTTTTCTTGTTTTGTAAACAGAGATTTTCACAGTTCTCAGTAGACGTGTTCTTTGACCGATTTTATCTGTTTCTAATATCACCCTACGTACAAAAGCTACCAATATTTCTGGTAAATTTAAAGGCGATATATTCGATTTTTCGGCCAAGATAAGGTTTGCCATTGCCACATTGCATAGACCGGCACGCAGAGGGGTGAATAAGCCTACATCGATCCTGAGTTTGATGCTGATCAACAATGTGTATACTTTATGAGTTCTACAAAGCTTCCTTTTGGCTATTGAAAAGAAAAATTGGCAAAATGAATATGCTTCCATTCTTCGGTAGTAGAACAAGTAAGTTCGTCGCTTTGAACTGAAAACGACTCATGTATTTATATAATCTAAGTATCTACCGTAGGGGTGTTCACTATTTATATATGGCGGAGGAAATGATGTTCTGTATCGAATGTCAAAATTTCAAGAACATAACTCTATCGAAACTCTCTCAACGGTATCCGCTAGAAACATCGAATCTTTAAGGGGGAAAAACCGAACGGCTAAACCTTAATTATCATGCCGGTGACGCGTATCTTAATAGATTGTAGGAGGAAGAATGAGGGGAGTGGCTATTGTATAAAGAAAACTTCATTTTTCAGTAGTTCGCTATTATTAGTTCACATTAGTTTTTACGCTTGTTTGAAGTATTAGTTGCATGAAGAACATAACTACACTATATCGGTGACTATACTAATAAAAAATGTTCTTAATATAAGATAGTAGCGATGTCTAGAAAATCCAAGTTCCTTTTTACTATGTTAGTATGTCCAACAAATATGGAAGATGCCTTATTGCCTGACTGAAGAGTACGGCTCTTCGGGGAGGATCGCGTCAATTTTGGAAGCCTAAATAGCAAAAAAATTTCATCAAAGGGAAAAGAAGAAGAAGTAGATATAAATTGTTCAACACTACTATCATTTGTTGAGAAGTAGTGCACATGAACTGTTTATGTGCTTAACTTAAATTTTCGTATAAATTTTTGCGAGAAGTTAAACGGAAAAGTCTATAAGAATAGTACCTATATTTTTTTTGGTGTACCTATATTTTTCATAAAACGTTTTATTTTGTTCTATGTTCGTTCAAGATTGTAAGCGCAAGATTAGCTTTGCTCTTAGCCGGTTTGCCCAAGGCTAGAATCAACAGGGATTAATCGAATTTCATTTGTTAGTCTAAAAGTTTATCTGCAATTGCTAATGTTGATGGAAATGTGTTTTAAAAGACTTTGAGGCTTTGTTCATTAGCTCCATAGAGTATCAAATATTTAGTCTTAAGAATGGTATAAGTTTCTGTTTATTGGAACTTGGAATCATTTTACCTTATATTGAGAAGATCAAACAATTACAATCGAAGCATTGAGTTGTTCAAAGTTTAAGCAAAATAAAATACATATATGTACTTTGAAGGGGTAAGAGAACAAAACGCCACATCTGTAGTTCATTTTGCCGCCTCTCTTCATATTCTTTGAGTGAACAATAGTTCAGTCAGTTAACGATAGATACATCGTATCGTTTAGTTTTTGCTAATACACTTCGATAAAATCCACAACCTTTCATCTGCTTCTTTCGTTATTTACCATTTTACTGAACCGTACTTGTTCGCTTTGAAGAGTTTTTAGCAACACAACGAAACATCTGGTTTTCAACTAACAAGTTGAGCTGAGCTTAAATTTGATCTGACACAACTTCTGGTCTCGTACAATGTAAAGTGAGACTTAAGTATTTCTTGCTCTATAATAAAAAGATAAACATTTGCAAAGATTGAAATGCTAAAGGTTTCTTTAATAGCTGTTTTTTTTTTTCTTACAAGTATAACTTTCAAAAAGATTATGGTGGTAATTTTTATTGGTTTATGCTCAATACTAATGCAAATTGGTTCAAAGTTACACCATGTTTGGTGTAGTCAAATTTTACGAAAAATGTGAAAGTCTCTCTCACCAGCTAGATTTACTAACATGAAGCTATACTATCAGTACTAAGTCACATCACCTAGAAAGTGACGGTAAAAACGTTAGCTAATGATCCCTTTGGCTTCCTCTTGAGCGATGCTGCAAATGATTTAAATATTGGCTGAAGACTCGATCTCATCATATTTGCCGTAATACCCTATTTGATAGGACTAATCTATTTTATATTTATTTAGCAACACGGCTTGCAATTTTTTTTTTATGGTAATGAATACTTCGTTGGTATGTATACGCGTTAATTGTGTGGAAGTAATTTTAAAATCTTATTGGACCTATCGGTCGTTACTCGCCTATTAGCGAAATATGTGGATTCTTTGGATCACATATACTAAAGCATATTAAAGAAAAAAAAAGTTAAAAATATATATGAAAAATTTCCTCCCCTTTTGTAAAAATATCGTGTAACATATACTTTTTAAAATTCAATTAGAAAATGTTACTGATAAATATAGTATTGAAGAGACTTCTGAATGAAATAGGACGTCAGAAAATATTTATATAATGATGAACAATTTTAGCAATATATAGTTATTCATATTCTATGTGAAAATAGGCGCCTCCTCGATAAAGCTTAGTATCTTAGCGTTACTTAGCATTTGAAACATCTAACATAAATTCTAACATAAATTCTTTTCCGATTTATCGCAAAATGTCAGTTTTTTTTTATTCGACTTCTAAAAAGGGAGCATCGGATCTTTATAAGAAGTAAGTCAGGAGCGTGGCTGTAAACCTCTAAAAAACTTTGCTCTTTACTAATTTGTGCCTCAGGGAGGAGGGAGGACAGCGCCCAAATAGATTTAGTCCATATATTTTGCTTTATTCATATTTCGACAACTCGGTATCAAAGTGCAGACGTTGAGAAGAAGTTTCCCACATTGCTGTAGTCAAGTAAGAGGGAGAAAGAAAATTTTAGCAATTTTTCTATCCAATTAAGTATTGGAGTACGCTCGAATGTAAAATATTAAAAACTCTAGTTTTGAATCACATTAATAGATAAATTTCTAAATGGAGAATTGACAGTGAAAAGATTTTCAAGAAATATTCATAATTAAATTTTGTCTAGGTTTAATATATTCGTATTTTTTATTCGTTCTTCTACAAAACATTTTTTTTAATCATACATTAGATCTAATCTTCATTCTAAAAATTCATTACAAAAAAAAGTATTTAATACAAAATAAAATACAATTTTATATGTAAAAAAAGTCAGTTGTGATTATAAAAAAAAAATAAATAAGAATCGTCATTAAAAACAATATAAATGGCTTTTTAAAATTCATGAAAACAAGCACAAACCATTAAGAGATGTTTGATAAACTAATTGAACGTATTATGTGCATACAAAAATATTTATTTACATAGCGAACAAAGGAGATTTAAAGAATTTAGTTATGAAATTAATCCGTTTGAACATTTTACCGTACAACGGCCTTTTAATTTGAAAGAAATAATGTATTTATAAAATAATGTTAGATTATATGATTCATTCATGCTTTATATATATTAAAAGGAAGTCTCACCAGGACATTCGCTAATTAGGTATTTTTTGTTTTTAACATAACCTTCGCTATGATCAAAGTTTTCTTTGTTTGATGGTTCCGAAGATAATTTAGAAAAATGATTTCCTATTTTATGTTTGTTGTGTTTTTGATCATTTTTGTCCTTTCTGCTTATTGACACGAATGCTTTATCAAATTCTGTCGAAGCTGCACGTTTTCGTGCATTGTTAAGTATAACAAAAGGGTTATTACTCAAACGATTTATTACGATGGATGAAGAGCTACTGCTACTGCTGTCTGCAGTATTATTGTTATTCAATAGTTGTACATTCTCTCCATCGTTCATACGTTCTTCAGGTCTATTACCATCCAAGCAATAAAGTAAACTCGAACTTAATTGATTCTCCTCCAGATCATCCAATTCTCGTGTACTATCAAAATCATCTGAATGACTAGAAAAGGAAGAGTCCTCCGGGGCATCAGTAAAGACGCTGCGTTTCATTAAATATTCTCTACATAATGATTGAAGCGGTGTTTAAAAAAATTATTTTTTTTTTCTTTTAAATATGTTTATGGACATACTTGAAGTCATTACTTAAGGTATTAGCATTCTTTTCCAACGATTTTCTTCTGGGTGATAAATTTAAATGTTTAAAACTGTCATTGTTTTCAAGAAGCTGATGCCTCTTAAGAATATTCGAGAATCCACTTGAAGAGGTAAAACCATCATTTACTCCAGATTTAACTAAAGCTCGTTTTTTAACGTCTAAATTTTGTGGTTTAGTAGAGCTGCCTTGAGAATTTTCCTCTTCGCCTTGGTTGTTATCGGTACAATTGGCTGCGGTTGCTAACACCATGACTGGTTTCCTAGAACGTGGTGTCATTATAGATTCCTAGGGAAAGAAAAAACATACATAGGACTCGTTTTTACATTACAAATCATCTCACCTGCATAGCCTTGGACATGCGTTGTGTAGATTTTGTGATAGGGGACATAGAGCGTCGATTTGTTAATAGCGATGGAGTACTAGTTACCAAGTCCAAATTGCGTCGTAACGACATTTTTTGCTGAACTGCCGGGTCCTTTGTTAAATGCTGACTATCGTTATCCTTCCGTGCATTTTCATTAATGAAATTTTCGAATATTACCTCATTATCATTATTTTCGTCATCGTCATCCACGTCGGCGAGTAACGGTACATTACCTGCTTTAATAGCTTCTAAAAAGCTGCCTTCAGCTCGTTGATAGATGTGTGAATCTTCATTACGTCCTTTCAAAGTAGACGAGACTGTACGCACTAAGCGTTTGGTAGACTCGGGTGTAGCAAATGGGAATCGTAAGTTTCCCATGCTAACTCCTTTCATAAGTTTACGTGTAATATATTTCCCTGGTATTAATTTACTTATTGGTGTAATTTCTTGAACATTAGCCACTGAGGTGGGTGTAGCTGAAGGGAGAGGTGATTCACACATGCTGAGATTAGGTTCAGATTTAAAACGAGATTTTGTATTACTAATAGCAATTGTAGTGAATTGTTGCGAAGGTGTTGAAGGATTAGAAGCTTGTTCAGTGTCCAGCAATTGTGCATCTTGCCAACCCACAGCTTTCTTATCGATACCAGCAATATTAGCACAATTAATAACAGCTTTAGCAGCTTCCGTCAATGACTTTAAAGGAGTAACAAAACATTCTGGTTCTAATGCAGTTAAAGAAGCCGACGTGGAAAGCGCCGGTGCTAAACTATTATGAGAGAAACCGCATTCATTTGGCAAATCGCTAGAACTTTGACGACTAACTGGTGCTGATATAGACTTAGGTCTGTTTACGATCTTATCTGTGCAATTTAAAGCATGCCTAGGGGAACTAGAACATTCTGAAGATGAAGTAGAACAAGAGGACTCCTGATCTTCATGATTAGGTAGCATTGTGGTTGATGCTACGCATTTTCGGACTATATGTGAATTGTGCACATCAAAGCTTTTTCCTGGAGTAACTGCGGAAGCAGACGAATTGGAAACTAAAGTGGAACTTTGAAACAGTATTCGTTGCTTATGTTTAATCGAAACGGGAATATGAGGTGTCTACAAAGAGTAAAGTAAGCATTAAAGTTTAAATTTTTTTTTTTTTTTCCAAAAAACATATTTTTACTTCTATGCTTAGCGTAGATAACGTTTGTCTTTTTGGTGTCTTGGACATGATGCTTTTATGAAAAATATGCTTTTTTATAGAATCACTTAAAGATTTTGAGCTACGTGCTGAATCAGGATTTTTTAAACGATTCATTGCCTGCAATTGCAAAGGAGTACCTGAGGAGAAAATCATTATTTAAAATTTTTTGCATGATTTCTTCACTCAAGGATGGACTGACCAACTACTCAAGTAAACCAAATTACAAATTATTAGAAATTTGCGATAACTTTTATTATTCGTTACTGGTTTAAAGCAGTCTAAAGTTTTCATGTACTTTGCATTTTATAGTTTTTGTCTCCCCTTAAAATTGTTCATAAGATATGCTTATGTTGATAAATATATTATGTTACGTTCATTTCTACAGGTTGCATACAAAGTACCACGTACATCAATTGCAACAACTTTAGAGCTAATTTTTTACAATACGTATGTGTTTGTCTTTGTCAAGAAATCCATTTTTATAGATAAGAAGCTGTAAATAATGTTAGGACAAACGCTCACCATTATTGGTGAAAAGGCATTGAGATTCTATTGTAATTGGTCGAATGTTGGGCAGTCCGGCCCTTTGTTACTGCTACTATTACCTTGACCATTTTGCTTATTAAATTGTTTGATAAGACGACGTTTCTTTGATGATTCTGGTAACGATTGAATGTGAGCATAAAGTTGTGCTAATTCCGTATCAGTAGTGTTAGTATTATGTGCCGCGGCAGTCCTTTCTCGATCTACAAATGTATATACCGTATTAACGGTAGAAATGTCCGATATCGATTCATCCAAAGCCTTTTCTGGAGACGCAGTCTTTTTGCGCTTGCGTTCCGCAAAATAGGCGCGTATGTCAACGACTAATTTAGGAGGCACTGCAAATATTTCTCGTCCCTTGATAATCATGTATGATATTATGCTTGACATCTTACGAACAAGATAATGTAAAGCTTCAGGCGGTAAGTTGCGAGGGCATATCAAGTGCGGAGTAAATAATGTAGCTAAATTATCAGGGGTCATTTTATTGGTATTTTGTTTTAGAGCTACAGCATGCAATATGTCAATGACATGCTCCAATAGGTTACGATTTTCTTCAGGTAGCAACAAAAATAAAAGTTGCATGGAGTTGAGAACGTGCAATTCCTTCTTCTGTTTTTCGGCAAAATAATTTGGAGGTTTGCCGCCGTTAATAGATGTTGTAAGAGAATCTTTGGCTTCCAAGCTCTTTTCCAAGTTAGCATTAACACTTAAACAAAGGGGTGCTATTTGTAAATGAGCTGGATAGTGAGCATCGGTCAGTAGGGGTTCCGACAGCTCGGACAAATAAGCTTTAAATACGGTTGCGCAATCATGCGCCGAATAGTCTCCATAGTCTAAATGTAATGGGCTATCATTTTGTATATGCGAGCGCAACTCGTTCTGTCTTGACACGGATCCGTTTTTTCGGAAGATACCCTCTTGTAAAAGATCTATTATTAAAAAAAGGAAAATTTAAAATAGGTATTTAAATTTGTAAAGTTAAACGGACTCTTCTCTGTCATCAAAAAATTTTTAATTTCTTCCAAGTGAAATAAAAAACCCGCATCGATTTGTTGACTAGGGCATTCGTTAGGACTGTAACTAATGCTGTTACTGCCTGAAACTGTTTTCTGGCTACTGGCACAACCCGTAGATCCACTCATCAAAGCATGTTTATATTTTTTGCTCATGCGATTCCACTTCTTTAATTTGCCCCTATCTTCATAAACTATTTCATGGCAAGGGTAATCGAATCTTTAAATATTGATCAGATGAAAGAAATTTTTTATTTTTGCAGATGTCTACTTACTCATCGGTATTTAGATCCAGTTCAAAGGACAAATGCATTCGCACTAATGTTTTAAATTTTTCATAATTACATTTTCGCATGCGTACCGCAACTTCAGCATCCCGTAATTCCGAAAAATTTGTTGTTTCCACATCCATTACTAACAATTATAATAAAAATTAAACTAATGTCTTTCCGTTTCTGACGGCTTTGAACTTATAAAATATTGAATAAGAATGTAGACATATTCAACGAGTTTTTCTTGTTAATTTCGAACGAAACAAAGATTTGCTTAGCGTTTCTTCCGTGAAGAATTTGCTCATAAACCGCCTTACCGACTTTCAAAACTAAACTTGCTCCGCTTTACGATAGAAAGAGATTACGATGTAAAAGGGACTTTGTAAAAAAAAAAAGAGTTGCTAAGCGACTGGAATCGTTTATCAGAAAGATGTGTTTATGATTTTTTATTTCGAACGCAGAAATATTATATAAAATGAAAAAAAATAAAAACGAATTGCTTCGATTTGATTTGTCATAAGTGCTACTATATAGCAAGTGAAATTTTTAATGACTATTTTTTTCTTAATTATTCAAAATTTAGATTTGAAACATAGAGGTTTGAGTGCAAAATATCGACAAATTTTTCAATTCATTCGCAATATATACACAGTACTCCATACTCTTGTCATATTTCTCCGTCTAGGTACAAAAAAGAGCTCACTCCAAACTACATCTTGAGTCGAAGAAAAAATCTAAACACTAGAAAATTAAGGTTGGCATCTCCTGACAGCTCTAAATCTGTCGACCTTCTACCTTCTTTTGCCCTGGTAGACGCTTCAAGAAAACTTCTACTAAATCGCATACTTCACGAAGGAGCCTCGACATTCACAGCTGAAGCTAAAGCTATTCCGCAAAGCAGTCATTTAAAAAATTTTTCATATTTCCCTTTTATACTTTACGTGTATACCAAATCCATTTCCCAAAACGTTTTTTTTTTCATGGCCTAAAAAACATCGGACTTTCAGTAACTTCGTTGTTGCCTAAAATAATTGTTAATCTTAAAAGTAAGAAAAATAGCTTTAATGATATAGAATATGTTAGAGTGCGGCAACTCTTTTTTTCTTACGCGTTTTAAAGATGGCTGCTGTGTGGAAGACTTTTTGAGAAAATAACTCGTTGCAAGATATTAAACATAACTATTTAGCAAAATATATTACATGTGAAACTAAATTCGCAATCCAAAAGTGAAAACCACAAAAAAAGGACGAAAACGGAAACTATATGAAATTTAATTTAAAGTCTGCATTAGTAAAAGTGTATAACAGAATATAACCAATTTCATGTTTGCAATTCGTGGGTGTGGTGCGTACATATGAATAAAAAATACTTCTAAATTAAAAAACGCAGAGCTTTAATATTAAAATAATATTTAATTGGACAATAAACTGATAAAACTAACTGAAACTGTGCTTGGCTTAGCATCATGTTTGTGTTTTCCATGGTATAATATTTAGCTACACCTATTTCACAACGTCAGCAAATTTTGCTAACGAAATTTTTAATGCCGTGTTTACAGACTTTCAAAAAATAAGTTTAATAAAAGTCACCTTCTAATTATATAAGATAAAAGTTGCGCCTTTTACCATTTGTGGTATCGGGACTTAAAGGACGTGACTTGAAATATTTTTTGTTGAGTTAATACTTTTTGTATTACATTCGTGTGTGTATTGTTATTGTCAATGAGGCTTCGTGCGGACAATTAAAAAAAATGTTCAATGAGACATAAAGCATCTTACAGATTTTATCGATTGTTTTTCGGTATTATACGATTTTAAAATTGTTTGTTCAGTTGTAAGGATTTTTTATGCGCAGAAAATATGCGGACGGTCAATTTAAATAATCGGTTATTCGGTTCAAATGTGATCTTAACGTGCTTTGGATTCCTTATCTGTCTGATTGAACATAATTAAAGAGTTTAATCCGAATCCAATCAAAATCTAAAAAAAGATGCTTGTGCAAAAATACGCGTTCGACCTCTGAAAATATTCGATTAGACATTTCTTTCTAATTAAATTTCGTTAAATTATATTAATGCTTGTAAAACTTGTAATTTTATAGCTAAACATATAAAATAAAAAACATTATAAGTGAACATATTCCGTACTTCTCAACCAAACTAACTGTATCTTACAAAGAACACAAGAAATGTCATCACGACGTCGTGGTGGTGTGGATATGAATCCTAAGCTACATATGGATCGTCAACCCACAGTAACTCGAATCAATGGTGAGTATTTAATAAATTTCTTGCAGTCGAGATTGATTAAATTATGGAATTGAGAATTCTTGCATTCAGATCCCTCACTGCCCGCTGGGAAACGACGAGAAATTGACAATGTTATGAAAAAAGCTAGAGCCAACACTAATGATTATTGGGATAAAAAATTATTAGAGGTAGAAGAAAAAGATCCGAACCGTTGGCGTCACACGGGTTACAAAAAAATGTATATTGAGGGTGAAACTAGCTCATGTGAGAGTGATCGTGAACCATCGGGTAGTGGTTACCGCGTTTATAACACAGGCGGCGGGGGTCCACCAAAGACATCGTCGGTTCGGTATGGCCGTTCGCGTTCGCCACGTTCGCGTAGTCATTCGCGAATGCGTAAATCGCCACCGTTATCACCGCAAATGCGCCGACGGTCCCCAGGTCCTTCGTCACGCGACATGATGGACATGGGACGTGGTCGTGTAACACCTCTTCACGCGATGGAGAGAGGTCGACCTCGTTCGCCGGAACGCGGTCCTCCGCGCTCCTCGGCGGATATGGGCGGTCGTCGTCCGATGGGTGCAGGTGGTAGACCGCGTTCACCACCTGAACCACCAATGCGTCGTAAGTCGAGATCTCCCGTAGGTGGAAGACGTCGCGGTTCTCCACCATCCGTGAATATAAATTCGAACGGACGCCGTAGGACACCGCCGCCACCCGTTGTGAGTAACGTGCATCCAAAACAACGAACACAAATATTGCCGCGTTCCAAACGCCCTCCATCACCACCGCCGCGGGTAAGCTAACTAATTATAATGTATTTTAAAGTAAAAGTAAAAGAATGTTATTGCCTTCTTTTTAGAATATGTGTCGTTCGCGTTCGAACAGTTCGGTAAGCAGCTGCTCAGATGATTCTTGCTCCGAATGTTCACCAAGGCATCGTTATCGATCTCAGTAAGCATAACGAATCTTAAATTATAAGGATATAACAATTTGGGAATCTTCTACTTTTTTGTAGTTCCGTTTCAATGTCGCGATCGCATGGTGGGCCGCGTTCACCACCTTCTAAAACTTCACGTCCCATGCAATGTCAGCGAGGACCAGCTCCGCCTCCTTCAGGGTCTATGCATAACCGACCGTCGTCTCCACCGCTGTCTCGTAATGGTCCTATCGATAAATACCATCGCAATGATGGCAAAGTACGTCGCGTTAGTCGCGAACGCAGTTTAGATGGATGCCATCCCACTGATGGTCATGTAAAAGTTACGCGCCCGAACCGTCACTCGCCGCCCGAGGATCCGCGCTTAAAAAATCGACCACCCGAGCCTCCAGAACCAGCTACGTCGTCAACTTCAAATATTGTGCCTAAAAAAAAGAAAAAAGAGAAGGAGGTAATAAACTTATTTACATCAAATAGCAATTGTTTCTAATGATAATTTTTCGCAATCACAATTAGTTACGCACGCGCATTAAGATTGAAGGCGAAAAACGAAAGAAGCATTCTTCTTCTGACTCTGACGACTCTGGCGGCTCCGACAGTGACGATCCTCCATTACCAACATTTACCGCTACCACTCGTCTCACTTTATCGGAACGTTTCGGCAAAATGGCTCAATGGAGTATTGATCGCAGTAATATGGAAAATATGCGTATAACAAAAGATTCTGCTGGAGGCGCTTTAAAAGTAATGATAGAAGAGGGACTCGAAACACCGCCGCGTCGTTATTCGTATTCACCGGCACCGGTTGGCCATTTCCCCGAAGAATTAGCAACAACAGCACCGTCGGGCATGTTGTCTTGGGATGATGTGCGTGTACGTTACGAATATTACAAATCTCGTGGCTATCTAAGGGACTTAGATTTAAAAGTAAGACCCATTAAGTGATTTAATAACTTATATGCTTACATTGTTTTTATAACAGGATTACATTAAATGGGAAGAATGGTGGTACAAGTATCAAGAATGGCTTAAACAAGAACGTTTCTATGAGTATTGGGAACGTCAGCAAATGGCTAGAAGAAGACGTATTAAAAAATTACCAATTTCTCAAAGGCTTAATTAAAATAGCTTACAGTGTTCTAATTAATTTTTTTTTTAGCTTTAGAGGGAGTTTTATGATTTAATTTTTGATAATTTTTTAAGTTCTTAAAAAAAAAAACGTAGCCTTTTTTACTGTACATTTACAAATAATATCCAATTAAGATTTTTCTTTGGTTTCTTACAGTCTCAAACAGAATGAAAAATTTTCAAGTTGTGTAAATATTTCTAGAAAAGAGCGTTGGATTCTTGCGGAGTAAAACACAAGAAATTAAATATAATATAGGATTAGTAAGAACTTTTTACTTTTGAATCATTTCTCTTTTTTTATTATTTGCTTATTTCGCAGTTCTCTCATTTTACAAAGCAATGAATTTTTGTTTGCAATAAAATTAAATTAAAACGTGGTCTCTTGGGACGATGGAATGAATTTTTATTCGCAATAAAGCGCATCATCGTAAACTGATAGAGTCGATTAAAACATCACACTCTTTAAGAATAGTATTGCAGTGTCAAAAATACACAAAGCCAACTCTAGTTTTTAAGCGGAGAGAGTGTAACAAAAAATACAGTGCTTATTTTAATGATATCCTTCCTAACCTGCCTAATATTTAAGGTTATTTTTCGATAGAATTGAAAATGTTAAAATGAGCATATTTACACCAAGTGAGAATTAAGAAGTAATGATTGATGTTAATGCAAAAAGATAAGGTGAGCTTATTTGCAAACTGTTTTTATATAGGGAGAAATTTCAAAGATTATACTTTATACAAAAACAATGCGAAGTAGAGCTTTTCTATATTATAATTATCTTTGAATACCATAAAATACGTTTTAAGCACTCAACACTATCTGAGATCATCAATTCGAACGAAAAATACTAATCTTAAGCTATTGATGTAAAAAAACGGTTGGTTGATTGATAAATTATGGATTAATTAGTTTACCTTCTTATGTTTCAGTTATGAATTATTTCATAGGCAATTTAAAAAAAAGAGATCTTAATTTTGTAGAAAGAAAACTAACATTCGAGGGCGAACAAGTTTTTGTCGAGAGAACGTAACGCTACGCGTAATATTGTGACTTCTCTACAATGCCAATTATCCTGCACAATTGTGCAAAAATATATATTTTTTCTTAGCTTCAAATAGAAATAGAAATCTGTATCAATTATCTTTCCTGTTCAGAGTTCTCAGGAAAACGTTAGCGAATTTTGTCGGTAAATTAAAAATGAACGCGATGCGATACATGAAAGGGAATGAGCCATGTTGCAAGTCAAACCAACCGTTAAACAGTTAGTAGTTGCGTACTTTATGTTTAAAAATCCTTCAGTCTGTTCCTTCTAATACGCTTATTGATATTATAAAGAAAACACCATTAAATGACATTTGTATTGTGTGTTGTATTAAAATTTCGAGTTTTTATATCAACTCGTGATTTTTTATTTCACATAATGAGTATTACATGTACAATGTACTAAGATGAAGATTTGTGGTTCAACGCGTATACGCGTTATGTACAGTCGATTGGATAATATCTGCGACGTGTCTACTTTATTTTGTCTGTTAAGAGCTATTTATACTTAATGAAATCATCAAGGGTCAATGCTTCCCATCTGACTAGTGCTTCAGTGGAGCGACGTATGGCAAAAAGATATGATATGACGGTTTAGCAAGGCTTCAACCCTTGACACCATATCGCAAAGTTCGTCTCTTGTCTCATTGTAATTACTATATATTTTGAAACTTATTCTTTATCTGGGTAGCGTTTCCAATCTTCTTTCAAAAAGCCAGTTTCGTTTTCAAAATAGAATTCGTATTTTACATAAAAAATGGCAGATACACAGTGGAAGTAAGATATATCTCGCAGTACACTATTTCTGAATGAACCTGTTCTTTTATTAAAAAACACAAAAATTATTCAATTTTAACTTGGTATAGAGTTTTCGACATTGATATGTGGAAGAATAATTATTAATACAGATAAAATAGGGAACGTTTTTTTATTATATGAAATCCCTTTTTTTGCTTACCGGACATATATTTCTAGTAAGAAACTTGTAAAAATATTTGATTTTCACTTCGTTTAGTGATTTGATTACTACTCAAGAAGTTTACATTTTTTATCCCAAGGTATGTAATTCCATTTATAATATTGATTTCGTAAAGGTCGCGTAACACTCGCCAATTCTATCGGAACAATAATGAGGTAGTAAGTAATTGGATTGAAATTTGTTTTTCTTCGATGTCCTTAGTAGCTGCTGTTTTTGTTTCTTATACAAATCATTTTGTGTGTTAGTAGAGTATATGTATATAGCTAGCTCGCATTAACCCAATATAAAATATTATTGCTCCTAAATACCTTTCAAGTGACTAATATCTGTGGTTCTTTTCAAATGTATTTCAAAACTAGGTTTTCCCATTTTGTTCGAATTTTTTTTGTGTAAATTAAGTAAAAAAATTATTTTCGTCCGTAGCCGAACTTTCTATACAAACAACTTATTCATCTTGTTGCATCAATAGTTTATGTGTTGAATTGCACAAAATGATATTCAATATTTTAGTTTGTTTAAAACTTATGAGTAATAATTAGGAAACGTGAAAAAAATTGAATAGAAATGAAGATATCATCATTTATAAGTTAGTGAGGGCGTGCCAGATTTTTTTTGCATTTTTGAACATGAGTAGAACGGTCTTATATAAAATAAATTTTAGAAAATTTCTGCCTTTTATAATTTATTGGCAATGAGGAAAAATATACAATTTCCAGATTAGATCCGTCCTTTAGCCGATTTTTTCCGACTGAAACTTCCAACGTTCCTGCCAAATTTAAAGTCCATATTTTAATTTTTGAAACCAGGTGAGCGTCAATAACTCACGGACGGATGGACACGGCTACAACGACTCAGAATTTCAAGCCATTTTATAAAGCATATTTTACAGAACTTTTGAAACCTCCTTTTGGGTATTGAAAATATTACGAATAAAACGACTGATGGATATAAAAAGATACCATTTAAAGGTTACAAATTAACGCAACATAAATTGTGAAGCGAACGGAGAGCAGAGCGACAGAAAACGTCCGAAGCAATATACAAAATTTTCCGGTAACAAAGTTCTTGTGATTTATCTGAAGCTTAATTATTTGAGATATTACGATTTGTGGGATTCTTGTAAAAGTCAGTGATATGACAATGATTATGAGCTTTGGCCGTCGCATCCTTTTTGAATTGGTTGTAATCTTAGGTTTTATTAATTGCAGTTTACATCTACAGATGGGGTTATATTCCATAAAAAAAAGCAAATCTGCTACAAAGCAGTTTAAAGAAAAAGTTCGTTTCCCTTTCCATCATATTTTGAAACTATTTTTTTTATATTTTATATGAATTTTATGAAGGAATTATTTTCTTCTAGTGTCCTCCTAAAAAATTATGATTCTTTATAAGTTTTTTTTGCGGTGTAAGGAAAAGTAATAGAATAACAGTATATAATATTTGATTTTTTGATTTTTATATTTAAGTGAGGAGTTTATTGAACACGAACCAAGAGAGATTTTGAACACAGACCAAGTATTTATTTAAGTACCATTTTTTAAAATATTAGGAAAAATAGCAATACCCGTATGAGAGGAGTGCCTACGATTTAAAAATATTAATTTTTGTATGATTGAGTATTGAAAATTAGATATTTTCGATCAAAGAAAAGGCAATTTTTGGTTAATAAATATATTTAAATTAAATTTTTCAAAATATTCTACGAGTTTCTCTAGAAAATATTATTTTAAAAATTTTGCAAAGTAAGTTAAGTAGTGACACAGGCCCTTTTCAAAAAGAACTCGTTTAAAGGTTTCAAATTTGTTGTAGACATATTTTTTTATTATTATGATTTTTTTTTTTTTTATTAATTTTGATCTGGTATTCCAGAACTATAAATTTGCCTTTCCATGTTCCATACTAGAGTTTAGTACTTTTACTGCATCTAACAAAGACACGCTTTACGTGTTCCGAAATAACAGAGAAAGCCGAAAAGAGAAAGTCTTTAGTTCTATAATCGAACTTATAATTAACATCAAATCTTTTTTATATAATTTTCTTTCTTTTTTACTTTCTCGACAGAAGCACTAAAACCTTTTAAATCGTTAGCGTAGCTTTCAACGGTCATCTGAATGAACCTACATTGACGTATTATTGTTTGGAAATGTTTTTAAATGAACATATACACTTTCTCAAGAGATTTGTTAATGTAATAGATCAGGTAAAAAGGAAAGGGTAAGCTGTTAGGTGTAACTTCCCAAAAGGTATTCAATTAACATAGGTAGTCTTTTTGGAGAGCCTGTAGAAAAACACGAGATTTTAAGGAACACATTTCTTCTAGCTAATTTTTTCCTCATATCCTTGAAGAATCAAAGCATCTATTAATAAAAAAAAAGAAGAAGAAATTGATACATTGAAAAGTTTGGACTGATGTAACCAAATGTATTATACGCTATTTTGATTCAAAATTCTCTTACCGTTTGTCTGGTAAAATCTGTAGAACTTCTGCGAGTTCTGGATAAAAACTGAGCTATCTTCGCAGGTCTCTTTTGAGTTTTACTTTGTACCAATACGAGAGTTCTGCAGAACGAAAGAGAAATCTGGTAAGGAATGGTAGTGATTATGACAAAATAATCTCCGGTGAATGCATAGAAAATTCCCAGGCAAGTTCTCTTAATATTTTGCTGATCTCCAAATTAAATTTCGATCGAAGAATTATGGTTTATGGTTCTTCTAAAATGAGCTCTTAAGTGTGCAAGAGGAAAAGGAAGAGAAAGATAGTACAAAAATTTAAAAAATTGATCGTCCCCTAAAATACTTCTTATATAATAAATCCGTGCAGAGAGATTGTACGAAGCTTAGTAAAAACACATCTTATCATATTTGTTTAAGAATTTATGAAAAATTTTAAAAGTTCGGAACAACTTATTGGGGTTCAATCGCTTATCGGAAAGAGAATTTTACTTTTTTCTTTGTCATTACTTCAAAACAAATAATAATAATAATGACTGCGGGTCAATGTTACAGAAAAAAAATTTTGAAAATATTTTTTCCTATAACAATGGTAATCTTGGAAAAGTTAACCTGCTTGAATGGAAATGACATAAATATTTTCTTATTTCATCTCATCAGATCATCTGATTAGTATGAAATTTGCTTGAAAGAAAACAATTTGAATTCCGTGGACGAGATCAGAATTAAACTGACAGATGCGATTAAAAATTTACTCGAAAGTTGATTTTGTAGAGGAGAGAGATGAAAAAGAAAAATTTATTAAGGAAGGAAGTTGTGTTTTTGATTGGAGGCGTATTCTGTCCAAGCAATTGCCTTAAAATCTATTATAAACTAATTTAATAAAATACTACTTATAAAAAAATGTCATCAAGTTTTAATAAGATTTTTAAATTCGTTTGTATTTACATTCACTTAAAATAATTTCTAAGTGAATTAATGAATTTTCTCTTTTCGTTCATTTATCTTGTAAATTTATATTTATTTTCACCATCTCTGTCGCCCATTTGTGTTACTCTGCAAGTTAAATTCATTTGTTCGCATTGACCAAACGGCACTCGTACTAAATTTAAAGCGATAACTGTAGAGCAGTATACCCAAGTATTCGTTTCTTGCCAAAATTTTGCTTGAGATCACAACACTCTTTAAGAAATTTATAGTAGGGAAGCGAGCAAGGTTATCATAAGTCTTCATAAAGTCTTTCGTTCTATTATTAATTCGATGATTTTAATGACAAGAAGAGAGTCAAACTTAGGATTTTATTGGCGACATATATTCTATAAAGTCTTTAATGCTTGCAATCTGCTACTGGCCAAGAGATTATACTTTGTATAGAGCCTCTGTAACAGACATTTCTGGAAAACAATTTGATCCCAGTTCTCTATTACATCGAGTAGGCATGGTAGATCCTATCCATTTTTCTACTAATACTAGAGGATAGGTAGCTCGATAAATGTAGAGATATTTATAGATCTCTCTCTGCTATGGTTTATGAGTAAAAAACTTTTTTTTCTCTTAAAAGCAGAGGTGTTCTCAGTTTACGGTGCGCTGTGGACGTGCCTTTCGACCGATTTGGCACCGATTTCAATACCAATCTACGTTCTAGAATTTCCAATGTTTCTGCCAAATTTAAGGCCGATAGGAGAATGTTTTAACAGACGGACGAACAGATGGACATGCTTAAATCGATTCTACATTTGATATTGATCAGGAATATATATACTTTGTGGGGTCTCTCGTTACCTACCGAAATGGAAAAAAAGGAAAATATATACCACTCCTAACCAATATTAGGGATTATCAATATTTAATTTTTTCTACATATTGCTAAACTTAAAGGTGAGGTTGGTATAAAAGAGAGACTCGGTACAACCGCATTTAGCTTTCTTACTTTCTTTTTGAAGAATTAAAAAAAAATGTTGAACGCGTAGAGTGAATTAAAGTATATTTTTACAATATTTTTAATATCAATATATTTCTTCCGTTAAGGTTATTATTATTACCATTATGCTTGCCTTCGATATGAATTCTTTGTAATGAAGTGGAGAGAAGACTTCGTAACTTCGATATTAAGCGGAACATCTTTTTGCTTTCATATTATTTATATTCAATAACGGGAAACTTCGCTACTCATCTCTTCTTTCGCTACCCTTTCTTCTTATATACGATATAAGTAAAAGTATTGTACAAGCGCATCTTTTCCGCTGTTGATTTTCTTTTACCACAATAATGAAAAATAATCACATTTGCGTTTCAATTCTTTTTTTCGTGTACTACGAATTTTTCATTGAGAAAGAGAAAATTTTTCAATTTATATGCACACCTCTCTATTCAATAGCAGTCTGAGCAGCACATCACTTTCTGTGTATATGTAAGTGAAAAGTTGTAAGTTGTATATGTGTATGTGTATACATATATTCGTTGTACTTAATAACATGCAGTTGAAATGAAGC
Organism: Glossina brevipalpis; assembly: GCA_000671755.1. Taxonomy (NCBI): domain Eukaryota; kingdom Metazoa; phylum Arthropoda; class Insecta; order Diptera; family Glossinidae; genus Glossina; species Glossina brevipalpis. The sequence goes on from KK351094.1 coordinate 366,788, forward strand.
ATAGCATACAGAGATATGTGCAGTAGGATTATAACTTTAAAAACATATATATATATTTTTTTTTTTTTTTTTTTTTTTTTTTTTTTTAAATAATTTTAAGGATGGCTGGATAAACAAAGACATCAAAGAAATAAGCCAAGCAAGCAGTAAAAGATTTTTGTAATAAAGCTTATAAAAAGTTCATTCAATATTTGTTTTCAAAATGCACCTTTTTCAGTTTAAACATTAATTTGGATTAATCAATTCGTTATATCCAACATATTCGTTGAAAATCCGTAAGTTGCGAATATTTGAAAACCAATCACATTAAAGAACTCAGAGATAACGGTGATAATGCACAAAAAATTCTTTGGTTGTCGATGAATGTAAATAATATGAGCATGATTTGCTTCGCCCGTCTTATAAATTTGTTTGTTTTTGCGGTCACATTAGACCGAAACGCATAAAAAGAATTCAGGGAACGACGTTTACCTTGTTCTACGTTAGAACAGGTATGAAGAATCACAAGATTGTCAAACTGTGAGAACAAACCATCAAGAAACCAAAGGATTTTGTTGCTGATTCAGCAGACATTCTAGACAAGTTAGGCACAAATAGAATAGAACAAGCGATCTGTCTTATGCTTTTCAACGAGTAAAAGATAAACAAAACAAGTTAATAATAAGTAAGAAAAGTATATCTGACTATGTTGAATCTCCGTCCGTTTATCTTAGAAGCGAAAAAAAAAAAATTTAATAGATGGGCGTGGTGGATTTTTTTTATTTTTATGGAAAATATTTATTTTGCAATCTATGAGCATCGAGAAATATACCCAGAAAAGAGATGTGTTTACAGTTTATTTTATACTGTAGGCGTGGCCTGTGATTTTCAATCGTAACGTATATCTTCATATTTCCGGCCAGAAATATTTTTACCATAGAAATTACACAGATAAGCAGGCAGACAGACGGGCAGACAGATAGATGGATCCGTGTAGGTGCATTCAAAATTACATACTAATCAAGAATATATACACTTTATAAAGTCACTGAGTTCTCCTTCCGGGTATAAAAAATAAAAATACGACGAGTTACTTACTCGCGTCCAGGTACACTTGAAGTCTCTGAAAGCTCTCCGATAACTATCCTTATACCTTAAAAAGATTTTCATAGTAAAATTCGTGAGCAATATTTATGGTGATCTGAGATTAGGATTTGACATTTGTAATATACTTCGTGCAATTTTGATTTTTTTTAGGACATAAAATTCAGAATTGATTTAAATGAAGATTGAATCAGTTCATTGCAAAGCTTCCATCCAAATTTATATTTACCTATCGACATTTCTATGTGAATGCAGTTCTTATCATCTTACGTCTCAAAATTTTCGTTTACATGAAAGCTCAGCAAAATGCTCAAAATTATATTATTTGAAATTTGTCCTACGCTTAGATTGTAATAAAGTTTTGTATACTTTTTTTGTTATTTTGTCAGTCATTTTATATCCTTCACTAACGCAAACGGATATATTGCACTTGTTGTTATGTTGGTAACATCCAAAAGTGTTCAACACGTATGGGACATAGTCACGTTTCTTTGTGCTTTAAATAACTAGCCGGCCATGAAATTTGAGTTACTTAGGAAAAATTCTCTTAATATCTTGCCAGAGATGGAGACTGCAAGTTATTGACAACTGGTCCACAATAGTACATTTAAAACAATTAAAATTTGCAACAAACAGATAGATGAAAATTCCTAAATAATTTGCCAATAATTGCAACGAACTGTAGAACATAAAGATATAAAATTGTATAAAAATATTTGGAGTTCTCTTCAAAGATGAGAAAGATTTTTTTAAACAAGACTTAAGCGATTTTTTTTAGAAGCACTGAGTATACAAATCTTGCCTCAAGTCACAGTTTTCCTATTGGTTTATACGAATCAAAATGAATTATAATTAAGTCTTACCTGAAAGCCAATTGTATCTTGGACATCAATTCTTGAAAGAGCAGTGGAAACGTCCTATCGCATTCTGTGCGAATGTGAGATAATCTGCAGAATTAGTCACTAAGTGTTCGGTGAACATTTCGTATCGCCAAAACACGGTATGGTGTTCCGAACCTAGTAAGGTTGGCGGGATTTATTAAAATCGTAAAAATGAAAAGCTAGTGGCAGGGGAGAGTATAATAGATCTTTTAGGTTGTAGTACAGATTGCCCATATGAATTATAATAATAAATAGGTAAGTCTTCACGCTTTCAGCGCAACTATATTGCTAAGTTGTTAATATATTAATACAGAATAGAAATGAGTCACAAATATTTCCTTCTAAAGCACATTTGAGAAATGGATGGATGACCTATAAAAGACAGTTAAAAATCTGTCATAAAAAAAATATATCAAAAAATTATTTTGGATGCAAACGTACTTCAATTACGCGTGAAAGTCATTCTTTAAAGCGGAGAAGATTCATATTAAATTCTTGTATAGATCAGTCTAGAATTTACTATACCAATCGTAACACTTGATGTTTATAAGGAAATCATGGAGATGAGTGTCTAAGCTTCGCTTAAAGCTGCCGCTGTGTTTATTGCTTTTACTGGCTACCCTTCTTCACTGACTGATAAAAAAAAAAGAAAAAACATTGGAAAAAAAAACTTTTATAACTTTTTGCTGTTGTTAAACATCACGTAATCAATCAAGTCTTTGATTGAACCAAAGCGCCAAACCAGCAACACTCAGCACATATTAACACTTCCTTTGTTATCCATCCGTAGCTTTTAGTAACAAAATGTTCTGCCTTTTTTGCATGCTTCGAGTTTGTTTTTTTTTTATAGTTCTTCCCATGCCTTTTTTTCCCAAGAAAATTCGCTTTGTCAAAAATATGAAAAAGAAAAAAAAAACGCTAATAGCCGATAGTAACACAATTTCAATGTGCCATCAAATTTGCCAGCTCTTTAATTAAAAGCTCTCTAGTTTTCTCATTCTTTATCACTTTTGTGTTCAAATATCAAAAAGTTGATGACAAATTTTCGCTCTACATACTAGAGAAAGTCGTAAATTGTTTTGAAAAAAAATAATAAAAAAAAAAAAAAATAAATAAATAAAAAATCTCTTTTAATTTTTGTTGTTATTTTTCCACTAGGTTTTCATAGAGTAAATTAATTTTAAACGTTAGCAATCAAAAGTTAAACTTTTCATAAAAAGGAAAACTTTGTGTTTATTTTTATTTCCTCCTAAACTACACGCAACATTTTATTCAACTACTTTTTCATTCGATGATGGCATAGATTCGCTTGGTTTTCTTAATCTTTTATTTGTTGTTCTTGTTGTTGTTGCTGTTGTTGTTGTTATATTTTTTCGCTCACTTCTTTCTTTCGGTTAATTAAACAGTTTGAGAATTGAGCACACAGTTACTAATTATATACTTGTATTACGCGTTTAAGTGTTTCTTCTCTCTTTCTTTGGTTTTTACCTTATTTTCTCTTCATTTCTAATGCAAAACTTTTTTATATTTATTTTTATTTGTTTTGTTTTCAGTTTGTTTGAAAAAATTGTTATGAACTTTTCTTTTTTTCTCTGAATCGTTTGTAATTTCATAACCAAAATTCGTTTAAGTGCGTCTTCAGCTTAACCTTCTACTGGCGAGCAATATGTATGGTGTGTTTCTCTTTATTTGTTTATAATACTCATTTGAATTTGAATAATAGGTCTGCAAATACATAACTTCTATGTATTGAAATTCGTCGCTTTATGAACACTACCTGTTGCATTTAATTCTCGCGAAATTTCAGGTATAGATAGCTTAGGCAATTATGTTCATGCGATGCAAGTTTCAGTTGTTTGCAAGCTGTCGTTCAGTGCATTCGCGGAATAAGGAGGTGGGTGTTATTAGGCAGCATTTAAGGCAAAATATATTATTCTGTTCTAATCTGGGAAAAAAACGTAGCTGAAGCTACGAAATAATTAGAGGTTAGAAAAATTTAGAAAGTGGTTTACGAGATTTCGTGCAAAAAATTTTACTTATGAAAATGATGAAAATCTAATACGTCCAACCGTCGGCAGCAAAATCAAGTCAAGAAATAATTTTGAAATTATACTCCAGAATTGCCTCCTTCTGATTACCACTGGTTCAGGTCGGTGCAGTCATATTTATCAGAACTATAGTTCATAAAAGCTGAGCAAGCGCAAAAATTAGTCGATGACTACTTCTCCTTGCAAGGGTATCCGTAAGCTACACGATAAATGACAAAAAAATGGTGGCTACTTCGAGTACTAAGCTTTGTATAACAATTAATCTTTAATTAAATTTAAATTTTATCAAAAAATATTCTGAATTTGTTCGCAGACCTAATAGAATAATGCTATAATTCTTGTTTATAATATTCACAGATATGAATTAGAAGCCTTAGTTATAATCAGAATAACATGTTAATTAATTCAAGATTTTTTCGTTTCTTTTATATTTATCATCTGTCATTCAGGTACAGGATTCTGTTAATCGCTTAACAGGCCTCTGTTAAAGGTTTTGGCTTGTCACTTTGCTAGTTAAATTTAAATTTAACTTCGCATTCTTGCCTTTGCGGTGACTTCCGCCTTAATTGTAAACGCATTAATTGATTGATTGGGAAGTCGATTCCGTGCTAAACCTAAATGCAAGGTAAGGCATGGAAAATATTTGCGTCAAATTTTTTGTTAACAGACTTGTAGGTTATAACGACAGATTTTATTTCCATTATGCATAACGCTGCAAGAAAGGATTGCTTGATTGCTCTTGCGTACGAATACCTTTGCTCTACTCTCGCGCATAGTTTCCTTACGCAAGTAAACTTTGTGATATAGTGATATATATATATATATATATATGAATATTAATTTCTATATCTATTCTATTCTAGCACCAAATATATTATTAACATTTTCAATGCAGGCTTGCGAATACATCTTTTTTCTTTTCTTAACCGCTTCTGAATAAAGAGTAAAAGCAAGCGTTCTTTTGAAAGATGAACCTAATAGTCAAAAACGATTATTTATAATTTTCGTGAGACGAAAATTTGATAAATAATAGAAAAAAAAAATTCAAAGCACCGAGCACTTTACTTCCAGATTCGAACCTGCTGCTATAGCGGTCAAGGTTGACATACTATCAACTCAGCCACCTTAAATACGTTCTTTCATTACATATTTTCGTATTTGGTATTTCATTTATACCAAACTTAACATATACTTCTATTTCTAGAGAAAAAGAAAGAGAGAATATCGAGTAGAAATATGTAAGCATTGGTTGCGAACATTTATATGATTCTAGGCCAAAAAGAGAAAGCAATAATCTCACATATATATATGCGATGTTTATGAAGACACTTATTTTTTGTCCAACTACTAGCGCATTCATGTCTGTTCATGTTGAATAGTAAATTTTTTTTATTTTATTGTAACATAAAGAATAAGTTCGTTTTTCCTTTACGTTTTTATTTTCTACTTTTGTTAAGTTTTTTTAAGCATTTTTTTGTCTATGTTTCGACGCCACTTTGTTATCAATTATTTTATCGAAGACATTTTTAGCAAAGACACAAACTTTCAAAAATCCGGCAGACTATTTTCACACCAAGAAATTTTAATATTTTTCAATTTTCAATTTTGAACTGTCGGGCTTTTACTTCTACTTTTTTTTTCATTTTTAGTGATTTGAAATAGTTGAATTATAAATGTTAGAAAAAAATGGACAGACACAACTAGATCGGCTTGAAGTATAAAATTGTGTTGAATAGTTTGTTAAGCTCTCTTATAGTAGTTTTCGATACACGATCCAACTTGGAAATTTTTATATCCATCCCGAAAGTTGAGGGGTACATTCATTTCGTCATTTTGTATATAAAGCCTGGAAGGAAACTTGGGAGACCTCACAAAGTATATATATCAATTATAATTATTAATCAATATCAAATTTAGAATCGATTTAATCATGTCTGCCTCGCCGTCTGCGTAATGCCCGCGAAAAATATGCTGCTGGCCGCGCAAATGAAATTATCGGCTCTAAATTTTCCAGAAACATTGGAACTTCTTTCCATTAAAAGAGGAAGAGAAAGTTCCATTTTCCGACCGAGTTCACGCGTACACAAACACGATTCTGACGGCGTATATTTGTAGCAATCTAATCTCTTAACTATTTAAACTCTTCGTTTTTTATAAATTCAACCACAATATCTTTCTCCGGTTGAAATTGGAGATCGACTCGTCTGTTTTCTGGTTGTTTCGCTCACTGCCCAAAGATTGCAAAATAAAAGTTTCTAAGGTGTTCCATAAAAATAAAAAAAATCTGCCACGCCCACTTATTAGAATTTTTCTTTTTTCTGCTTTTTTTAACATGGACGTGTTGGGTATGAAAGATTTGCCGCAGTCGAATGTAATTTTCTGATTTATTTATATATATACATATATATATATACATAAATGTAAATGTATACTTGTATATGTGTATATATATTTATATACATATAGATTGATTGATAAAATACATGACCCTCTATATCGCGCCCATGACTTTCTGCACAAATTTATTTATCCGCGAACTTTAGTCATAACAGCAAAATCAAAACAGGAAGGCATCTGGATTTTCCCTCTTTTCATTTCCATTTGTCCACCTGGACTGTTACAACTTTTTAATGATGTTATAACTCGTTTCAGTCATGTTTGATTGATTGATTGGTTACTTGCTCGGTTATATGCTTACTTATTGAACTGTTTTAATGTCGAGGATGTTCATCAGGGGGTAACCACGATGATGATGATGATGATGATGATGATACGATGCCCGTTTACCATTTTCGGTACAAAGACTATGAAAATTACAGACGGCCTAACGGCAGCTTGTATGTAACCGACTACTTTTTTTTTTTATGTTTCATTGAATATCTCTCATAAGGCCGAACAAAGTGCTACCAACCATTTGTTGGTTAATTGAAAGGAAATTGCAAAAACCATCGATGGCAACAACAACAACAACAACAACAACAACAACAACAACAACATTAACAACAATACCAATAATAATAATAATAATAATGAAAAAAGAAAGTTCAAGCAAATAAAAAATGAAAAAAAAAAACAAAAATTCAACGCCTTTGTACATATGTTCATGCACATATATATGAACGTTTGTATATGTACGCATATACCATATACCTGTAAGCGAGAGCAATTAATAGTTCAGCTTTGCATGTATGCAAGTACGCCCTGCTGCCTGTTGTTAGTGCTTAATAAAAAGCCTTTCGGAACAACCTGCCATGAAACGTGTGAACACAACAAAAGCACACACTTCCGCAATGAAAAAGGAAAAAATCTTACCTATAGAACATAAAAAAAATATTGAAAGATTTTTTCTTTACTTTTTTGCTTAAAGCTTGAAATTGAAAAAGCAAGCAATAAGACTCGGGAGTTTTTTGTTTACGATAACGTTTTCGTTTTTTTTTCTTTTTTGTTTTTTGCCTTTGATTACTTTCAACTTTAATTCCTCCCCCTTTAAATCAAAAATCAACAGAAAAGTTCACCAATTTTATTGTTATTTATTATCCTTAACCAATTTTCTGTTTTCTCCCTCATGAGTGATTATTACAGATAGAATTGTAAAATTTTTCGTGGGGGGCGAAAGAAGATATAGATTACACTTGACACGGCAGGAGAAACAAAACTTTAAGAACGATTGGTGAAACAAAGAAGAAAACTTCCGAGACATCATCAAATATTTATATTCATGATTAATATCAAATTCTAGATTGATTTAGGCATGTCCATCCGTTCAAATCTCTGTCTCGGTGAACGGTTGCGACAAACATTCTCTCAGTCGTAGAGATTAATTTTATAAGTGTCATCTTCGAATGTAGCAAATATATTGGAAGCTCTCAAATGCAGGTTGGAGCTAAAACGAAGTCAAAGGATACACTTATTATCTACGAGAACTGAAAGTGTACCTCTGTTTTCAAAAGCAAACTGAAATTGGTTTTTGTTTGTACTCTCTGTGTGAATTTCAATAGTTACAATAATAGGAATTTCGAAAAATCTAAAACTATCATTCGATATTCTGGGGTATAGAAATTTAATTTTTTTCCTTTTTTTTTTATTTTTCCTTAAGATTCTTTAAGGTGGTTTACATAAAAGATTCGCCTACAATCGTATAAAAGTTTCCTATTTGTTCATCTGATATTTTTTAATCGCTGTCGTTATTTTCTGGAGTTGTTTTATTTTTATTCACATTTATATCCACCACTGAAGAATGAAGGATATATTCATTTTGTTGGCAATACTCAGAAGGAAGCTTCAGCGACCCTACAAAGTATATATATTTATGATCAGCATTAAATTCATCACGTGAGTGTATTCGTCTTGGTATTGTCCTCTGGCCGCAGAAGTGAGAAAATCGGTTTTAAATGGAATAACATATATGATAGTTTCCTGCTGATAAGTATTAGACGATATTATAAGATGTGTTTAGAAAACAACTTGATGAAGTTGTAAATTTATGTTCTATATTTCAAACTTTTTATCGCATAAAATTATTGATATAGAATAGAAAATAATCAAAGTTGACGAATCTGTCATCGCTGTCATCGCTGTTAAGTCGCTTTATGGAAAGACCTGTAGAAATTTTCAAGTTAAAGGAAAAACGACATGGTTAACTGTAAGTGATTCTATAGACCAAGCACATATTGTTTAAGAAAATTCTTGCGCAAGAAAAACCATTCGAACTTAACCTTCTAACACAAAAAGTTGATTAATTTAATTCATGTTGCCAGAAATGATATCCAAAATACATAAAGAAATAGACGAAATAATAAAAAAAATATTATAGTCAGTCTAGGCTGACTATTCAACATTTTTACTTTGTTTAAAATAGTTCTTCTTTTATTTCTATGATAAAATACAAAAATTATATCTTGTTGCTATGCAAAGAGATGTTAGTCATAGGAATTGTTATAGAGAAGAAGTTCCAAAGAGATCAATTCAATACATTTGGCACACAATTCAAATATTATATAAAGATATAATTTACATACTCACTTACTCATTCACCCACTGATTTGTTTTCAAAATTTTAATTGTTACGAATATTTTCATAAAATTTATTGCTAATTGAAGGGTCTCTTTAATACGCATTCTTAGCTTATTACGTTTTCAAAATATCATCTTGATCTCTGTTTTAACCTCATTATTTTGATAAGTAACTAAACTAAACTAGAGTGATTCGAGCACAAGTTAAGAATTAGCGCTCGGTGATGATAACTAAACACAATTATAATATCACTTAAACATGCTCCATAATTAAAAGCAAAATTATAGCCCGCTTTTCAAAACTCTTGCTAAGCGCTATGTTACGGCACTACACAGCCAACCCAACCTAAGTAGTTGTTATTATTATTATTATTATTACTATTATTGCTGTTGACTTACAACGGTTAGCCGCAAGCTTTTCATAAATAAAACAAAAAATTAATAAAACTTTTTCTTCATAAAACAAAGCGCGGGTAAAATTTTTCCTTTTCCTTAATAAAAGAGAAGCAAAAACAAAAAAAAAAATTTGGAAAACATAATGTGTAACTACGTAACTAATGCTTGTTACATTCAAAACCATAATAACACACATACACAATTAGACATTGTTTATATGTATATAGCAGATGTGTGATATGACTTGAAGAAAATTGTAAGCAAACGACTACTACACACGCGGGTAAGAAGAAAGAAGAACAAGAGAGAATCTGTTGAAAATTGTGAAAAATCTTCAAGATTATGACATCAGGTGCAGTAATTGTAAGTATGCATGAAAAACTGATTTTTATACGTGTTACGTGTGCCTGCGTATATGTTGTCTGTTGTATTATACCACGTACGTATGTACGTGCAAATAATTAACACAAATATGACATGCAAGGAGAAGGAAAAAAAAATGTAAACAACAACAGCACATATAAGAGAGTCAAGCAAGCAGTAAGCTGTCTCTATGTAAGCCAGCAATACACCAAGTTTGGTTGATGACTGTGATGCTATAGTCAATGGTAGAAGAAGAGTCATCTTCATGTCGAGTCGAATCGAGTCTTTCGTGTGTACATAAATCTATGCACATAACAAGGGAGTAACACTACACAGTCACTTATATTTCATGCGATTATAATGAAAAATTCTACAACAACAGACTAAAAAAGAATACTTCACTCATCTCTTCTATATAAATGTGCTTATGCCTATACTTGCTGGCTCCATATCATTCTAGCAATTTTCTATCCATCTCTCTCTCTCTGTCTCTCTGTTTTTATCTCTATCCCTCTAGTTCGCTATCTTGTCTATTTGTTCGTTATAACATAAATACCATTTATTATCCCTTTAAGGAGGTTAGAAGGGAGGAAAAATGTATATAAGAGATAAGATTATGTGTTCTCATGTATTTGTTAAGGTTTTTGTTTTCTTCCTTTTAATGAATACAAATCATACTTAACACACGTTGTGAAGTCCGTAAGTTACGTAAATATGCCCGCAAGTTATCATTTTTGTTTTATGTATGCTCTGCATGCGATGATGATATTTCTTGGTAAATACACAAGAACATTGAAAGGATTCTCTATCTCTCTCTATATATATCTCTCTCTATCTCTCTCTATATCTCTCTCTATATCTCTCTCTATATCTCTCTCTCTCATACCCTTCCTTTTATCATATATTCTCGTATATCTTAAGTATGTAAGTGTATGTGGAGTATATTTTTGAAATCATTTCTGAATATATGTAGAAATGAACATGTGTTTGAGTGTACGTATGCATGCATGTGTTTCACGCTAGAATAAGCGGTGTTCATATTCATATATTTTACTATTTTTTTCCTTTTTTTATTTTTTTTTCAACATTTTT